>JASAND010027665.1:0-30695 GCA_030248195.1 Trissonchulus latispiculum | reverse complement strand
GCGTAGTATCTTTACTTCCGGCTCACTGTCTTCGGTCCAAGAGTCGATATTTCAGTCCGATCCCACGGCTAAGAGCAGCTACAATAGAAGACCAACTCCGAATACTCAGCCGCAACTAGAGAACTGTCGTCAGCTGTCAGAAAAGATGACTGAACTTGTACTGATTGTGACACTCAGGAGACTGATGAAGTGGCAAACTTAAATGTGCATTCACAGTCGCGAACGCATAGAGACGCGCGTCGATGCCTCAGATTGTAACATGCCGTTTTAGCCGTTTAAAATCAGTTGTAACGTATTCATGGTCACGAACGCATGCAGACGCTTACATAGGCGCGTCGACGCGTGTCTACGGGCATCTGCTTGCGACAGGAACTATATATGAATGCACCTTAACTCCTTCTCCGGCTCGCTAAAGGCTAATGTCACTAAAATCTCTTCCTCGTAGAAGCTTTAGCTTCTCCTCTCTTCTCAGCTCTCCCACCGAAGCAAGTTTCGCCCGGGCTGTGCATATATTTCAGCATTTGCTCTGCAACTGACTACGAATTACGCAAGACGTGGACCCAAGCACACGGCTCAACGGAGGCAGTTTGTAATGATCTAAGCTAGGACCTGCTTTTTTTATAAACATCCAAAGTAGCTCGATGTTGAACGCTTAAAAAGCTTTCTATTTACGTCGAAGAGAGTTCCAGCATGCATATATGAAGGTATGAAACAGACAAACGAAAGAAAACTGCTTCATCTAGTGCTTGACCCGGTTTCCTTAAAACCAGCAGAACTGCAATCGGCTCGAGGACTAGTTATATCATTCTACTCTAGCAATTCCTTAACCAACTACACCAATATGAAAGAAAATTTAACTTATTGCATTTACAAGTTTAAGAAACATATAAAATAGACAAACAAGTCATACAATATAGATCACTTAGTTACCAAATTGGCACAAAACTAATCGACAGACCAATTAATTTCTTCTGCCGAATACAGAAGACTGCCACGAGAAAATTGGTAAATCCCGATTAAGAGATTAACATAAATGTTAAGTAGAAAAGCATAACTACACAGCAATCAAACTTATAATACAAGTATACAATTATGCAAACATCACAGCTAAAAAAGCATAAACGAGACACAATTCATTGATAAGCAAGTTATAAAAACAGTCTAAATATGAAAATATAGCACCGAAATAGTGATACATGGCGTCTGAGTAGACTAATTTAACTGTTCAGGTCAGTAAATAACACAGTGAATAGAGTCCACCACAACAGCAGTAGTTACAATATATACAACCCATGGAGAGAAGAAACGCTGATAAAATATAAGAGAAACTGCAATTTATTAGTAAAAGCAAGCAAGATCTAAGCTTTCAGATGCCAAACTGAGACCAAATAGGCTTAAGGTGAAAACATTAAAAACGAAACAAATTATACTGACACTAGTAAAACCAAGAGTGTATAATGACTGAGAAAGCCAACAGGGTACCAGTTATCAGCTGCACATACATGCTCTGTTCGCTAATGGCTGACTCACTCAAACGTGTATCTAGTGACCCTCACCCCACAAATCTGTTCCCTGTATATACAAGTTTCAGTAAGCTCACTCGCTGTATCCCTACTTGTCGAAAACATAAAACAACTGTTGGTCTAAATTGTGTCTGTTTAGTGTTTAGAGCTTTAGAACACAAGGATAGCGGGCAAATTCTTTGGAAGTGGAGGTACACATGTGGAGGTAATTAGCCGTTAGCGTATAGAAGCATGTACCTGTAGCTGATAACAGAGATCCTGCCAACTGTATATATTATTATACACGCTTGGGAGTATTATATGAGTGTGACAGGTGGCAGGCTCTCTGTTATCAGCTGGAGGCATGGCGTATCCAGGGGGGCGGTCCAGGGGGTCGGGACCCCCACCTAGAAATTTCGCGCCTGCGGCGCGATTACTGTGTTCATTTACATTATTCTGAACTTAAACGTGTGTATACATATATACATATATATATATATATATATATAAATCAAAATTCAAACATTTATTGGAACAGGTTATTTCAAATACGGAAATAGTAAGTCATAGACGTTTCTACCTACATTTAAAGCAGGAGACAGGAGATTCAGTCCAGGTTTTTTGGTCAAAAATAGCGTCGTTTGCAGAAATGAACAATAGTTTTGACGACGCCAAAATAAAAATGACGAAACAATGACCAAGCCAAAACGTGGAAGTAGCACCAAATTTAGAAAAAAATGCAAAGTTAAAAAATTGTCCGATTTTGGGGGCTGCCGCCCCCAATCCCCTGCTCTATATTGTCTTTGTAATTTATATATATATATATGTTAAGCTTCGACAAAGTTTGAATAGTCAATCAGTATTAAGCCGTACGTAGCTTACGAGACTTCATGCTACATCCTTCAATTGCATTTTTGATGCACGTTTCTCATACCATTTTCGCTGAAAATTTTGAAAACTTTTTCTTCGGATTTTCTCGGCATGCGAGCTACCGATCCGAGCATGCCAGTATTTAAGAACTCTTATCGCGTAAATGCTAAAAACTTCTCGGGATAGATCTGGATTGCAGTCCCGTCATCGCGATTTGAAGGTAATAAAAGTAGACAGGAAAAACAAAAAGGCATATATATCCACAAAATTTCGCGAGTGCGTATACATACGTATATATATATATTTCCAACGTTTTAACCAGATTTTCGGATAGAAAAAGTCTAAAATGTCATTCGATTTTAGCAAAATTTCTTATTTTGCCCTCAAAAAGTGTAAATTTTTAAAAATTTTCTTGTTTCTGCAAAATGAAAGAAATTAAAGATTTGGAGAACAATTTCATCTAAAAAGCAAAAACTTTCTTCAACTTCTGGAGGGCCCCGCCCCCCAGAATGGTACTCTGTCATTCTGATTATTGTTTATACTCAGTAATGTTACATACATAATAGACACTCATATTTCTAAGTGCGTATATATACGTCAGTTAGAGTATATACGTGCGGGACAGTGTGAATTATGAAGCAACACACGCCAACACACAGGATGGTGAGTATGTATGTTGATCTATTGTTGAACTGAACTGGATAAAAACAGTTCAGTTCGGTGGTCCTGGGGGAGGAGGATAAGTTTTTTGGACCCACCCCTTTTCAAAATCCTGGATACTCCGGTGGCTGGAGGTGCATGCTTTGCTCGCTAACGGCTGACTCTCCCACAAATGTGCATGCTCACTTCAAACTAATTAGAACCCTAGCTTTCTGGCTTTTTCTCCTAAAAGTAAAAATTTCTGGGGGGTGGGAGTTTGGGGGGCGGTCCTCCCCCCAGAATTTTTCAAATATGATTAAAAATAGCTATTTTTTTGCTGCTGAGCTAAAAAATTAACTATTTTTAACCTAAATGTAAGCTTAAAATAGCTAAAAAGTGCTTAATAATGTCTACTAAATCAGGCGAAGCAGGAATATTTTTTCAAAATTTCCCCTCAAACACTATTTTCCCATTAACTTTAGAGTTCTGGGGGGAGGCCCGAATCCTGGGGAGGGGGATTCTGGGGGAGGGGGCGCCCCCACCCCCTCCCCAGTAGGAAAAAGCCAGGTTTTGCGTTCTAAAGCTCGAAGCAGACACAAATTAGACGCAAGCAGGCGTTATCTTTTCGAGCTTTAACACGTAAAGGTACGGAGAGTGAGCATACAGAAACGTGTACTGGGTTCTGATTTGTTGGGGGGGGGTCACTAAATACACGTTTGTGGGGAGTTAGTAGTTAGCGTGCAGAGCATGTATATACTTGCTGCTATTAACAGAGAGCCTGCCAGCGGTCACTCTCTTATAATACGTCTCTTGGTAAAATTAAATTTGGCGAAAACTTGGCCACTTCAATCCATTTTTTGTGCCCTCAAGTAAAAACATCTCCACTGATATTTATGACGAAAAGTTAAACAAAAAATAACAAAAACAAGTCCACACTGAATGAATGAATATGAATGAGCAGTGCACACACAGGATATTGTTTTATAATCAAGTTACGCATTTCTTCGATTTTATAAGATGTTTTCCATATAGATCAAAACAAACCTATTTTAAACGAAAGGATCCCGCAAAAATAACCTTAGATTAAGGCAACATTCAAATTAAGCGCTCAATCACAAATAATACCTAATTCAGACTGTAAGTTCACATTCCCAGCTTTTTCCTGGTACTACTAGTTAAACTGCTTGACCTCTTCTTCTGCTTTGATTCCTTTTCCAATAACTTTTTCTCCCTCTCCACTGCAGTCTTCAGATCCTTAATCTTTTTCTTCAACAGCGAACGATGATTTTGGTTAGAAATACCTATGGCCTACAAAATAGTCAAAACACAACGCTGACACTTTAGAAAAACAAGCGCTTCTGAAAATTTAATTACTAATTCTGTAGTTGTGTTAAAGTCAGACAAGACTGGATAATTGTGTAGCAAAGTACAGACTGTGCAAGTGTCGGAGCAAGCAAAAGTAAGCACTCCTGACTCAAGTTACTAATAAACGGATATGAGCACCGACGCCCTGTAGGTCCTGTAGATATGGACGGATTTCTTCGGAGAACTTTAACTTTTTTTAACAGAGGATCACGAAAGTATCCGATTATTTAGAAAAATAGAGTTCCTTATAATGGGCGGCCGAACGGTCGGAGTGACAGAGATACAATAGACTCAAAAAGGGTCCCAATTTGGGGAGGGGGTTACTGGCAGTCATCACTGATGACTCATCAGATACCATAGGCCAACTATCTGTTTTGGGACGGTATAGAAAGTTATTTGGGCATAGTGTTGCCCCCAATAGGAAGGTGGTCTACGCAATCTGATTGGATGTTAGTTAGCTGTTTGTGGTGTTTTGTCGTGGCACAAACTGGGAAACATTTTCTTAATCTTGTTAGAGCACCGTTACGCAGTGAAATGAGGTGCAGCTTCCTAATGTTTTAATCTTCCTCTTCTTCTCTCAATATGTAATATTCTGAATTAGTCAAATGACTGATAAAGCAAAAGTCAGAGATGGCGACACACCTTCAGCTTTGATCCATCTAACTGTAACAGCTTCTTGCCATCAACTCTATTAGCCGTGAGTTCAGCACCATATTCTCTAATTCCCAAACTATTCACATAACGAAGGACGTCTTCACAAGACCAATCCAATATACTAGAAGCCTAAAGATAAACAAAGCAATAGAAACTCTTTGATAGTGCGACAAAAATTACAACTGAAGACCGTAGAAAGGAGGCTTGAATGAGTGTATTATAGGCAGTAGTCCCTTGTAGTGTCGGTAGGTTCTCAGACTCCTTTGGAGAGTATTTAAAGACAATTTTTAGCAAACTAGCAAAATCTGCTGCTTTTAGTTCTCAACGATGCATAGCCCTTTAAATGGAGATCCATACGACAAGCAGCACAGGATATAAAATTAAAGTTCTAAGCTAAAATAAGTAAGCTAAGAGTTTACGTTTAACATTACGCTTACTTGACAATTAAGATCGGTAGTTGAGGATCTCGAATATTTGGCTTCAAGGTCTTCTAAAAACGAAAATAAAGAAAAAATAATTTAGCAGTACTTCGAACACAGACGTCTTTCTCTTTAAAAAAATCAAGCCGGAGACAAAAATTTTCAGTTTATGGATTATGGATAATAATACTGCAATGTTAGTTAATTTAATCGTTGATCGAACGTTTGTTAGCAGAAAACCAGCTCACCTGCAAGAAGACTGCTAATACTCACAAAATGCAACTAAATTCACAGACGATAAAAGAAACTGCAAGCGAAAGCAAATCGTGCTTGAAATTGTTGTTACCAAAACAAAAGCCATGACAAACAAAGTGAGTCTGTGAAGCGATATACCAAAGATCAAAATCGAAATGGAACCCTTTATTTAAACAAAAGTTTTCTAAGAATATATATAATGAAAATAAAATATAGAAATTTATATAAAAATACAGAAATGAATGCACTTTTATTGTTCAGAAAGCTAGAGTCCGTACGTAGGTATTTATGATTGCATCATTACAACACAGATTAACGGTTTTACAGACAAGTAGCATAACATTAGTCAGAATTAGTGCGCGATTAATGCAGCTTAGAAAACACACAAATAGCACAATCAACTAAAGGTCGGGAAAACTACACTAACTATGCATACACTTGATGTATTATTAGTTAAAACGATTGATTGATTAATTTGATTGAATGAAGTAAACCTATGAAGAAAGAATATAAGAGACCATACGTATAGTATATGTACTAGAAAATGGCGCACAATAAGGCGACACATACATACGTACATAGGTAAGTTTTGGCACACTGTTAAGCTTACTCTTGTTTGCGTGCACATGCTTAAACAGGCGTCCGGCCAGAAATTTTCGGGCCACAAGTGAAGGTGAAGTGGGGGTGTCAGGGTGATCAACAACTTCGCCCACAGCTGCAGTATCACCAACAGGGTGCTTCGATTGCTCTTCTGGAGCCGGAGAAGCTGCAGTGATACTGGTACTGCTGCTGTTGCTAGTGATTGTGGTATTTGTTGTAGTGCTGAGCTTGCTGGGTGTTGATTCCACACTGTCACCTAAGGAAGCAGGAACCAGAAACCAAAGAATGTTTCAAACAAAACTCTGGGTCTGTTATCAACAAAACAGATATTTATAAGTCTAAGTAAAGCAAAGTACAATTAGATTAGAATAGAACTGAAGTCAAGCAAATTAGAATATTAATAAGAAAAGCATGAAATAGCGTTTAAACCAACCCAAATTCAATGCATATTAACAAGAGTACATAATGATAAGAGCGTGAGACTAAGCCTAGTCTCTGCTATCAGAGAAAAACTATGCTCTGTTAGCTAACGGCTGACCCTCCCCCACAAATTGGACCAACCACTTCAAAGAAATTCGCACGCTATATTTGTGTTCTAACGCTCGCAACAGACCAACAACATTGAACCAATTGAGTAGTTGTGTTTTCGAGTATTCAGCACGCAAGCGTAGTGGCCAAATTTGCTTGAAGTGATGGTTCCAATTTGTGGTGGGGGGCTGCCATTAGCGAACAGAGCATAGTTTAACAGAGACTAGTTCATACTGCTATCATTATGTACTCTTGATATTACTAATAAAATATTACTACTATTTTAAGCAAAAAATGCAAATCTATATTAAACAAGTGCAAAAACTAACAGTAAAACATGTAGCTAGTTCTAAAAAAAGGTGTCTGGCAATCAGTCAAATTAAGAAAGTAATGGAAAGTAACTGACATTAATCCATTCAATTCAAACATTGTCATGCAAATAATTAAGAACATTTTAAGGCAAAAATAAAAAAAAATTAGAAACCAAACACTAGATAAACACGTGATAAATTCCCACCAAATTCCTTGCCCCTCACATTTCTTTCTTCAAAAAATTTTTACAGAAATTTTCCCGAAAATGTATACTGCTGCTAATGCCTCTCAAAATCCATACTGCTGCTTGGTCTGATGAAAATCCAAACTGAAACAACGAGCTAACCTTTTTCTCATACAGTTTAAGGACTAAAACGATGTATATTTTCGAAAGTTTGAAAATTAATTACGCTTTCCAGAATTTACAGCCCTCCCTACAGCTGTCTCCCATCTTCATAGAGTAAGACGTGTTCGTCTTCATCACGCGCTTCGTAACGTAGAGACAGGAGCGAGATTTCGAATGATTGCTACAACAGTGGAGGGGCTCGCTACTCAAGGTAGATGGCCTACAGATTCTTGTAATGTTCCCACATTAGATGTACCCAAAATAGCGACGAAATTAGGATAAATAGCCGGACTGGTTGGAGTTAAAGTGACCAATTTCTTGCTGAAAACTTAAGCTTTGTGGTGACTGGTAGCCCAGTGCCAGTCAACAAGTACCAGGCAGTGGAAGTCTTAAGCTCTCAGCCGGCAATCTTGGCAATAAGGGTAGCACGACTTAAAATATGCCTCTTTAACCCGCAAGCCACTACAACAGCTAAAACCTTCAGAGCTGGAATCAGTCCAGATACTAGGGAAAATACAGTCCTCCTAAGTACCGTTCCTGATGAAATTCTTATCTTTGGAGTAAATCTTTAGCTTTCTCTATCACCGAAGTGCTTTAGTTGCATTTGTATCAGATATTTAAAGACTAGCGACTGCGAGAGTGTGTTGCCCACCTGCAAATTCCATTTGGGTCAGAGCTTTATTTCCTAAGACTTCGATAGCCTCTCGTTCAAGAAATGGGTTCTTCTGTTATATGATTGGTCTTATTCGAATACAATAATGACGACACCTTTATCCTAAAATGGTTGCCCTTAAAGGGCAGTTGGGATAAGTGATTTTTATATAACACTTTGTTAATACTGATTCATACAAATGGTTGCCCTTAAAAAGGCAGTTGGGATAAGTGATTTTCCAATTACACTTTGTTAGCACGACTTCATACAAATGGTTGCCTTTAAGCAGAAAGTTGGGATAAGTGATTTTTCAAGTATACCTTGAATATATGCTGCTTCATACAAATGGTTGCCCTTAAGAAGGCAGTAGGGATAAGCGATATTTTGACTAAACGTCGATTGCAGATTTGGAATCTACGTCCCCGAATTACCCTATGACCGACTTTTCAGCCACATCGGAGACAAAAAGTTTTTGACCATTTTTGACACCTTCATCTGAAAATGGTTGCCCATAAAAGGGCAGTTGGGATAAGCAATTTTCAACTTAATATCGCTAAAAGTTACTTGATATACCATTCTAAGCCGTGTCCTAGCAAATACACCGACTCATCTTGACTAACGAGTTCGAAAAACAACTGATAATAGGCGTTTCTAGCTGTTTGCTCACTTTTGCGGTCTCCAACACTGTAACTTTTGGTCATATCTCGAGATCCATACAAGCTAGAAAAATTTCGATTGCAGATCTGGAATCTACGTCCCCGAATTACCCTATGACCGACTTTTCATCCAAATCGCTGACAAAAAGTTTTTGACCATTTTTGACACCTTCATCTGAAAATGGTTGCCCATAAAAGGGCAGTTGGGATAAGGAATTTTCGAATAAATATCGCTAAAAGTTACTTGATATACCATTCTAAGCCGTGTCCTAGCAAATACACCGGCTCATCTTGACTAACGAGTTCGAAAAACAACTGATAATAGGCGTTTCCAGAGAACCAGAACCACCACTTTCGATTTTTAAAAATTTAAATTTTAAATTCCCTGCCCTGGTCGACTGGGTGGAGATAGAGTGATGAAATTCACGGATGCACACCTTCTTTTCACGCTCTTCAAAATGAGGTATTAACCAACCCTGTACCCCTTCCCAATCACGAGTTCTAGGGGCGAAAAACAACTGATAATAGGCGTTTCCGGAGAACCAGAACCACCACCTTCGATTTCTAAAAATTTAAATTTTAAATTCCCTGCCCTGGTCGACTGGGTGGAGATAGAGTGATGAAATTCACGGATGCACACCTTCTTTTCACGCTCTTCAAAATGAGGTATGAACCAACCCTGTACCCCTTCCCAATCTCGAGTTCTAGGGGGGGACACCCACCTGCTAATAATAATAATAAGAACTAGCGAAGTAGCGAGAATGGGTTGCCGCTGCTTTTTCCCTAGAGACACGGGGCTTTTCAGAAGAATGCAACAGTATTCTGGTAGTAACTTTCGCTAGACGCATTTCTCGAAAATGCCTCAAGCAGATAAGTTGTTCAGCTCGACGAGCTCTTTCATTTGAGCACCATATCGACCACTTTTGAAGACATTTTTAAAAATCCGGATTTTCGTGAATTCCCGGATTTTCAGTTTTTCGGCCATAACTTTCGCTAGGCACATTTCCGGAAGATGTCGCAAGAAGGAAAGTTGTTCAGCTCGACGAGCTCTTTCATTTGAGTACCATATAGAAAACTTTTGAAGACATTTTTAAAAATCCGGATTTTCGTGAATTCCCGGATTTTCAGTTTTTCGGCCATAACTTTCGCTAGGCACATTTCCGGAAGATGTCGCAAGAAGGAAAGTTGTTCATCTCGACGAGCTCTTTCATTTGAGCACCATATCGACCACTTTCGGAGAAATTTTTTAAAATCCGGAATTTTCCGGGTTCAATATCTCGAAATCCGTAACTTTTCCGGAAATTTCGATTTCAGTTTCGAAATCAGCGCTATCGAATTACCCTATGACCAACTTTTAAGCAAAATCGGAGACAAAAAATTTTTACGTTTCCCTTGGTCCCCCCTTACCATTCTAAAAAATTCCGGGATTCGCCATTCCCGGAATCCGGGAAATATCGGACTGCCCGCGCTTCAGTCAACACTTCACCCCACCCCCAACACCCCCGAAAAATTTCAGCCCAATCGGGCCACCCTATCAAAAGTTAGAGGGGGGGGGACAGGTGTGGTCACGAGATGATGAATAATAAAGGGACATACCCAGATGAAAGGGTTGCCTTTTTGTGTAAAAAGCGGCAACCCAATAATAATAATAAATCCTACCGGCATCAACGGGTTGTCGCGCATTTTCCTCTTATTCCTGTGCTTATATTGGTTCGGGCTAAAACTCAGTTTTGGAACATTTTCAGACTTTGGCCCTATCACAACTTTTTCCCTACTCGCCGAGAGCTTTCGAATAAGTACCATATTGACAACTTTTAGGACAATTTTTAAAATTCCGGTTTTTCCGGAAATTACGGATTTTCCAATCTGCGGCCATAACTTTCGCCAGAAACATTTTCAGAAAATACTGTAATCATAAAAATTACTCAGCGCGACGAGCTCTTTCGTTTGAGTACCATATTGACTAGTTTTGAGCAAATTTTTCAAAATCCGGAATTTTCCGGATCGAATATCTCGAAATCCGTAAATTTTCCGGAAATTTCGATTCCATTTTCGACATCAGCGTGGTCGAATTACCCTATAACCAACTTTTGAGTGAAATCGAAGACAAAAAATTTTTAAGTCCAAAATCCGGGTTTTCGTGAATTCCCGGATTTTCAGTTTTTCGGGCATAACTTTCGCTAGACGCATTTTCGGAAAATGTCGCAAGAAGGAAAGTTGTTCAACTAGACGAGCTCTTTCATTTGAGTACCATATCGACCACTTTTAAAGAAATTTTTAAAAATCCGAAATTTTCCGGGGCGAATATCTCGAAATCCGTAAATTTTCCGAAAATTTCGATTTCAGTTTCGAAATCAGCGGGGTCGAGTTGCCCTATGACCAACTTTTGAGCGAAATCGGAGACAAAAAATTTTCGACCATTTTTTAGAATCGCCTTGGTCCACCCTTACGATTTTAAAAATTCCGGTAGCCGCCATTCCCGGAATCCGGGAGATATCGGGCTGCCCCCACTTCCGGTTCCACTTCAGGTCACCCTACAACTATGGTGATAGTTTCAGCCCGATCGGCCCAGCCAATCTCGAGAAAAAGGGGGGGACAAAGTGTTGACCGGAATAATAAATAAACTAGCGCTACTGCAAGAATGTGTTGCCCACAACACGGCCCTTTGGGGTATAGATTTTGCTAGATACTTTTTAAGTTATTTCTGTTCAGGAAATCTGTCCCAGGACTCCAAGAGCTTTCAATTAAGTACCATATTGCCCGTGTTTCAACGAATTTTTAAAAATCCGGGTTTTCCCGGAATTCCGGATTTTCCAATCTGCGGCCATAACTTTAGCTAGAAACATTTCCGGAAAGTATGGTAATGATAAAAATTACTCAGCTCGATGAGCTCTTTCATTTGAGTACCATATCGACCACTTTCGGAGAAATTTTTCAAAATTCGGAATTTTCCGGGTCGAATATCTCGAAATCCGGAAATTTTTCGAAAATTTCGATTTCAGTTTCGAAATCAGCGTGGTCGAGTTGCCCTATGACCAACTTTTGAGCGAAATCGGAGACAAAAAATTTTTGACCAAATTTTGGATTTTGAAATTTCGCCTTGGTCCCCCCTTACCAACCGAAAAATTCCGGGATTCGCCATTCCCGGATTCCGGAAGGTATCGGAGCCATCTTGCTTCCCGGAGATGTCCTAGTCAAGGGCTTCAAAATGAGGTATCAACCACCCCTGTACCCCTTCCCGATCTCGAGATCTAGGGGGGGACAGACGGATAATAATAATAATAATAACTAGCGCTACTGCAAGAACGTGTTGCCCACAACAGGTTTTTTCTGTTTATTTTCTGCCATAACTTTCGCCAGACGCATTTTCAGAAAATGTTCCCCGAAGGAAAGCTGCTCAGCTCGACGAGCTCTTTCGTTTGAGCACCATATCGACCACTTTCAGAGAAATTTTTCAAAATCCGGAATTTTCCGGAACGAATATCACGGAATCCGTAAATTTTCGGGAAATTTCGGTTTTAGTTTCGAAATCAGCGTGGTCGAATTACACTATGACCAACCTTTGAGTGAAATCGGAGACAAAAAATTTTTCGACCCAAAATCCGGATTTTCGTGAATTCCCGGATTTTCAGTTTTTCGGACATAACTTTCGCCAGACGCATTTTCAGAAAATGTTCCCCGAAGGAAAGCTGCTCAGCTCGACGAGCTCTTTCATTTGAGTACCATATCGACCACTTTTGGAGAAATTTTTCAAAATCCGGAATTTTCCGGAGCGAATATCTCGAAATCCGGAAATTTTCCGGAAATTTCGATTCCAGTTTCGAAATCAGCGTGGTCGAATTACCCTATGACCAACATTTGAGGGAAATCGGAGACAAAAAATTTTTAAGTACAAAATCCGGGTTTTCGTGAATTCCCGGGTTTTCAGTTTTTCGGTCATAACTTTCGCCAGACGCATTTTTATAAAATGTCGCAAGAAGGAAAGTTGTTCAGCTTGACGAGCTCTTTCGTTTGAGTACCATATCGACCACTTTTGGAGAAATTTTTCAAAATCCGGAATTTTCCGGAGCGAATATCTCGAAATCCGCAAATTTTCCGGAAATTTCGATTTCAGTTTCGAAATCAGCGTGGTCGAGTTACCCTATGACCAACTTTTGAGCGAAATCGGAGACAAAAAATTTTTGACCAAATTTTGGATTTTGAAATTTCGCCTTGGTCCCCCCTTACCATTCGAAAAATTCCGGGATTCGCCATTCCCGGAATTCGGAAGGTATCGGACTGCCCAACTGAGGATCCAATGTCCTAGTCAAGGTCTTCAAAATGAGGTATCAACCACCCCTGTACCCCTTCCCAATCTCGAGATCTAGGGGGGGGACAGACGGATAATAATAATAATAATAATAACTAGCGACTGCAAGAGCGTGTTGCCCACCTGCATATTCCATTTAGGTTACAGCTTTATTTCCAAAGACTTTGATAGCTTCTCGTTCAAGAAATGGGTTCTTCTGCAATGTAGTTGGTTTTATTCGAATACAATAATGACGACACCTTCATCCTAAGATGGTTGCCCTTGAAAGGACAGTTGGGATAAGTGATTTTCCCATTACACTTTGTTAACACTACTTCATACAAATGGTTGCCCTTAAAAAGGCAGTTGGGATAAGTGATTTTCCCATTATACTTTGTTAATACTGCTTCATACAAATGGTTGCCCTTAAAAAGGCAGTTGGGATAAGCGATTTTTCCATTCCACTTTGTTAATACTGCTTCATAGAGATGGTTGCCTTTAAAAAGGCAGTTGGGATAAGTGATTATTATATTACACTTTGTTTACTTTGCTTCACACAAAAGGTTGCCCTTAAAAAGGCATAATCTGCGTTCCCGGGTTATCCTAGAACCAACTTTTCAACCAAATCAGAGATAAAGCGTTTTTGCCATTTTTGACACCTTTATCTTAACATGGTTGCCCATAAAAGGGCAGTTGGGATAAGGAATTTTCGACTGAATATGGCTAAAACTTACTTGATACACCCTTCTAAACCATGTTCTAGCAAATCCACCGGCTAAACTTGACTAACCAGTTCAAAAACACAGATATTAGGTGTTTCTAGCTGTTTGCTCACTTTTGCGGTCTCCAACAGTGTAACTTTTGGCCATATCTCGAGATTCTCAAAAGGTAGAAAAATTTGGATTGTAGATTTGGAATCTGCGTCCCCGAATTACTCTATAACCGACTTTTCAACCAAATCGGAGACAAAAAGTTTTTGACCATTTTTGACACCTTTATCTTAACATGGTTGCCCATAAAAGGGCAGTTGGGATAAGGAATTTTCGACTGAATATGGCTAAAACTTACTTGATACACCCTTCTAAACCATGTTCTAGCAAATCCACCGGCTAAACTTGACTAACGAGTTCAAAAAACACAGATATTAGGTGTTTCTGGGCAGTTTTGCTCACTTTTGCGGTCTCCAACAGTGTAACTTTTGGCCATATCTCGAGATTCTCAAAACCTAGAAAAATTTCGATTGCAGATTTGGAATCTGCATCCCCGAATTACCCTAGGACCGACTTTTCAGCCAAATCGGAGACAAAAAGTTTTTGACCATTTTTGAGAATCGCCTTGGTCCCCCCTTACGATTTTTAAAAATTAAATTCCCTGCCCTGGTCGACTGGGTGGGAGTAGAACGATGAAATTCACACATGCACACCTTCTTTTCACGCTCTTTAAAATGAGGTATGAACCACCCCTGTACCCCTTTCCAATCTCGAGTTGAAAGGGGGGTACAAACAGGTGCTAACAACAATAATAATAATAATAAATCCTACCGGCATCAACGGGTTGTCGCAGCCATTTTTCCTCTTATCTACAGGGCCAAAACTCAGTTTTGGCACATTTGCAAGCTTTGGTGCTATTGCAACTTTTCCCTACTCGCTGAGAGCTTTCGAATAAGTACCATATTGACAAAACCATAGAGTCTACTTTTGTGACAATTCTTAGAAATTCGGTTTTTCCGGGAATTCCCGGATTTTCGGTTTTTCGGCCATAACTTTCGCTGGACGCATTTCCGGAAAATGTCGCAAGAAGGAAAGTTGTTAAGCTCGACGAGCTCTTTCATTTGAGTACCATGTCGACCACTTTCGGAGAAGTTTTCCAAAATCCGGAATTTTCCGGGTCCAATATCTCGAAATCCGTAAACTTTCCGGAAATTTCGATTCCAGTTTCGAAATCAGCGTGGTCGAATTACCCTATGACCAACTTTTGAGCAAAATCGGAGACAAAAAATTTTTAAGTCCAAAATCCGGGTTTTCGTGAATTCCCGAATTTTCAGTTTTTCGGCTATAACTTTCGCTAGACGCATTTCCGGAAAATGTCGCAAGAAGGAAAGTTGTCCAGCTCGACGAGCTCTTTTATTTGAGCTCCATATCGACCACTTTTGGGGAAAATTTTCAAATTCCGATATTTTCCGGGACGAATATCTCGAAATCCGTAAATTTTCCGGAAAATTCGTCTTCGGTTTCGAAATCAGCGCAGTCGAATTACCCTATGACCAATTTTTGAGCGAAATCGGAGACAAAAAATTTTTACGTTTCCCTTGGTCCCCCCTTACCATTTTTAAAAATTCCGGGAGCCGCCATTCCCGGAATCCGGGAGATATCGGGATGCCCTTACAAACGGGAGCACTTCAGGTCACCCTACAACTATGGTGAGAATTTCAGCCCGATCGGTCCAGCCAATCTCGAGAAAAAGGGGGGGGACACAAATGTTGACCGGAATAATAAATAAATAAAGAAACTTAGCCATATCAAAGGGTTGTCTTTTTTTTAAAAAAATGCGACAACCCAATAATAAACAGACAGTAGAAAGGGTTGCCCTTTTTCCTTTGGAAAGGTGGGCAACACAATAATAATAAGCACAGACCAATAACAAAGTGTTGCCCATCCCTTTGGAAAAGTGGGCAACACAATAACTAGCGCTACTGCAAGAATGTGTTGCCCACAACAGGTTTTTCTGTTTATTTTCTGCCATAACTTTCGCTAGACGCATTTTCAGACAATGTCGCAAGAACGAAAATTGCTCAGCTCGACGAACTCTTTCGTTTGAGCACCATATCGACCACTTTAGGAGAAATTCTCCAAAATCCAGAATTTTCCGGAACGAATATCTCGAAATCCGGAAATTTTCGGGAAATTTCGATTCCAGTTTCGAAATCAACGTGGTCGAATTACCCTATGACCAACTTTTGAGTGAAATCGGAGACAAAAAATTTTTCGACTCAAAATCCGGATTTTTATGAATTCCCGGATTTTCAGTTTTTCGGACATAACTTTCGCTAGACGCATTTTCGGAAAATGTCGCAAGAAGGAAAGTTGCTCAGCTCGACGAGCTCTTTCATTTGAGTACCATATTGACCACTTTTGGAGAAATTTTTCAAAATCCGGAATTTTCCGGGTCCAATATCTCGAAATCCGTAAAATTCCCGGAAATTTCGATTTCAGTTTCGAAATCAGCGTGGTCGAGTTACCCTATGACCAACTTTTGAGCGAAATCGGAGACAAAAAATTTTTGACCAAATTTTGGATTTTGAAATTTCGCCTTGGTCCCCCCTTACCAACCGAAAAATTCCGGGATTCGCCATTCCCGGAATCCGGAAGGTATCGGAGCCATCTTGCTTCCCGGAGATGTCCCAGTCAAGGGCTTCAAAATAAGGTATCAACCACCCCTGTACCCCTTCCAAATCTCGAGATCTAGGGGGGGGGACAGACGGATAATAATAATAATAAGTCAAAAGGCATCAAGTGGTTCCCGCCCGACATTTTTCTGCTTATAGAATGAGTTTATAATATTCGGGGCCCCATAACTCATTTGTCCTATTTTTTGACGCGTTAGCCCTATTACAACTTTTTATCTACGCAACGAGAGCTTTCGAATGACACCCATATTGTTGGGTTTCGGTTACTTTCAATTTTGACCCATTTTGACCGGTTTTGGCCATTTTTGACCCTTTTGAGGCCCCGTAACTCATTTTTCCTACATTTTGGCGCTTTACCCCTATTACAACTTTCTACCTATGCAACGAGAGCTTTCGAATGGTACCCACATTGGGAGGTTTCCTACTACTTTCAATTTTGACCTATTTTGACCGGTTTTGGCCATTTTTGACCCTTTGTGGCTCCGTAACTCATTTCTCCTACATTTTGGCGCTTTATCCCTATTACAATGTTTTATCTACGCAACGAGAGCTTTCGAATGATACCCATATTGGGAGGTTTCCGACAACTTTTAATTTTGACCCATTTTGACCATTTTTGGCCATCATTGTTGACCCTTTGTGGCCCCGTAACTCATTTCTCCTACATTTTGGCGCTTTATCCCTATTACAACTTTTTATCTACGCAACGAGAGCTTTCGAATGATACCCATATTGGGAGGTTTCCGACAACTTTCAATTTTGACCCATTTTGACCATTTTTGACCGTTTTTTGACCCCTTTGAGGCCCCGTAACTCATTTCTCCTACATTTTGGCGCTTTGTCCCTATTACAACTTTTTATCTACGCAACGAGAGCTTTCGAATGATACCCATATTGGGGGGTTTCCGTCACTTTCAATTTTGACCATTTGCAGCATCACCGTATCGAGTACTTGCGTATTGCGCAGCACTATTGTGCCCAGGTGCCTGGAGGGTCTTCCCGCATCGGGTGCTACCCTACATACAAAATTTCAGGCCAACTAGTTGACTCTAGCTCGAGATAAAGGCGTAAAACCCCTTCAAACGGCCGTTTTGGCCGTTTTTGGCCATTTTTGACCCTTTTTCGCCTCATAACTCAAAATAGGCACATTTTCAGGCCTTGACCCAATTACAACTTTTTCATTACTCGCCGAGAGCTTTCGAATGATACCAAAATTAGCTCATTTGGACAACTTTTTTATTTTACTCATTTTTACTCACGGGGGTGCTCCGGGAGCACCTCTGCTCCCCCGGGGCTCCCCGCGCTTCCGGGAGCAGTTCAAGTCAAGACCTTCAAAATGAGGTATCAACCACCTCTCTACCCCTTCCCAATCTCGAGATAGACATGGGGGACACGAAATTGTGGACAATAATAATAAGAAGAATAATAATAACTAGCGCTACTGCAAGAATGTGTTGCCCACAACACGTTCCTTTGTGGTATAGATTTTGCTAGATACCTGTTAAGCTGTTTCTTTTCAGGAAATCTGTCCCACGACTCAAAGAGCTTTCAATTAAGTACCATATTGCCCATGTTTCAACGAATTTTTGAAAATCCGGTTTTTTCCGGAAATTCTGGATTTTCCGATCTGCGGCCATAACTTTCGCTAGAAGCATTTCCGGAAAATATGGTAATGATAAAAATTACTCAGCTCGACGAGCTCTTTCATTTGAGTACCATATCGACCACTTTTGGAAAAATTTTTCAAAATCCGGAATTTTCCGGATAGAATATCTCGAAATCCGTAAATTTTCCGGAAATTTCGATTTCAGTTTCGAAATCAGCATGGTCGAGTTACCCTATGACCGACTTTTGAGCCAAATCGGAGACAAAAAATTTTTGATCAAATTTTGGATTTTTGAAATTTCGCCTTGGTCCCCCCTTACCATCCGAAAAAATCCGAATTTTCAAAACCCGGAATTTCGGAACCATCTTGCTTCCGGGAGATGTCCTGGTCAAGGGCTTCAAAATAAGGTATCAACCATCCCTGTATCCCTTCCCAATCTCGAGATCTATGGGGGGGACAGACGGATAATAATAATAAGCACAGACCAATAACAAGGTGTTGCCCATTCCTTTGGAAAAGTGGGCAACACAATAAACATGTCCAGAACATAGGGTTCCAAACCCTTTGGAAAAGGGCGGGAACCCAATAATAATAATAATAAGCACAGACCAATAACAAAGTGTTGCCCATTCCTTTGGAAAAGTGGGCAACACAATAATAAGCACAGACCAATAACAAAGTGTTGCCCATTCCTTTGGAAAAGTGGGCAACACAATAAAGAAACTTAGCCATATCAAAGGGTTGTCTTTTTTTAAAAAAAAAATGCGACAACCCAATAATAATAATAATAATAATAATAATAAACAGACAATAGTAATGGTTGCCCTTTTTCCTTTGGAAAGGTGGGCAACACAAAAATGAAGTCAGACACAAATGCCTGACATGTAACTAACAGTCTTAAAATATTCTAGAATAGTATTCCGGTAGTCAAATGAAAATCAACACACTATTAAATAAGGACGTGCTCACGGGATAAGATTATTACTAAAATAAGACAGAGTGAAATCAAATTGAAACAAAGAAGTTTCCTACACATTCCTGCTAACGCTTTCAGGTCAGAACTAAGTCTAATAAAAGAAAGCTGACAAAAAGGTCCAAACAAGTAAATAATCGAAGACAAATGAAAATAAATGCTGATGCTGCAACTGGACAAGACTAAAAAGGCAGTAGCTCAAGCTGTTAGATATTTGTATTACACGGCAGACTATTAAAGCCAATTCTAAGGTCGGCCAGTATGGCAAAATTGAAGTTAACACGGACTAGCAAGCACATTCGTCAGGGATTTCAAAGGCAAGCATTGATTATCGGAAATAAAAAACGGACCTGATACTTGTTCAGTGTGAGGGGATAAGGAACTAAATACTCGTCCCCAGGGTTCCCAGAAAATGCTTGCACGTAACTGAGTGTATATGTTCTGCAGTGCATGAAGCTTATCAATTAGCACATAATATATTTAGTTTTTCAGAAAGACATTACGAGTGTCCAATGATCTAAACCTTCGAAACTTTATGGAAATTGGTATTCCTAGGTTTTTAGGTTACGATAGACAAATCAGTTACAAACTTCTTTTTTCAAAATCGGCCCTGTGCTTTTCAGTGTGTTTTTCTAAGAAAAAGTGTTTTTAAGAAAATGTTTTTGTAAAAATTTACGACTGTTTTTACGACATACATCTATTGTTGTAGACTAATACGTATACGTAGTGTCGTACTAGATGACTACGAAAGAAAAAGAACAAAAGTACAAAGTATAAGTTAAAGGTAGGACGTCGAGGCTATAAAAGAATTAAGGAAAACACTAGTGAGCTGAAGGCGCAAAATATTTCAACTAACAGTCTTCTGTAGTTCAAAACTTTTACAGAAATCAGTAAAATTTTGCTTCTGAAACTCAAAATTCCGGTGTGTTTTTCTGTAAACACAGTAAAAACCCAAAAACTATGCTCGTCCCCCTTTTTTCCTATCAATATTGGAAATTGCTACACTCGGTGAGAAGATAAACAGATAGACTGTTAAAGATTCATGCTTGCCCAGCTATAAAGGAGAAAACAATGGAAACATCTATCTTTCTGAATCAAAAAATTAAAAAACATTTTCACTTTAAACGGTTCAGGGAAAATTTTCCGAACCTGTTCTAAAAAAACTTTTAACAATTCTTAAGTCAACAAAATAATCTACCGAATCTACAAAATAATTAACATTAATTTTGTCCACTGAACTACTTCTCCGTCCCCCCCCTCTCACCACACCGACTTCCCTTCCAATGGAAATGGCCTGCGAGATGCTCGGCACATTAAGGCCGAAATCTCGGGGGGGGGGGTACCACTTACCATTGTTCAGCATGTGTTTATATGAGTTTGAACTAAAACGCTTCTGATTGGCTAATCGCCTATCTTATGTCAAATTTAAGTGTATAAGCGGACCCCCCCCCCGAGATCTCGGGGGGGGGGTCCCGCTTAGCGTTGTTAAGCGTGTGTTTATATGCAGTCGAACTGAAAGGGCCAGTACATAAAGCGGAAAAGGACTGGAAACGGACTGAGCAAAAAGGTATAAAAAGCGGACTTGTTGCGGACTCTCAGAGAATGGTATAAAATGTGGACTGCATTGATTGGCTAATTGGGGAAAAGCTGACATGCAGTATAAAAAGCGGACTCACATCAAAACAACTAATGGAGGTAAACCAAGACATTTAAAAGTCATGAAAACCATTTTCGGGCAAGTTTATGAAGCAAAAACGGAATCAGCTTTGCAAATGAGAGCGGAAAAAAGTTTAAAAGTGGATGTGGAAACGGAAAGCGGGTCTAAACGGTGGAAAACGTCTATCAATAAAATAAATAAATAAATCTAAAATGTGATTTAGGAAGCAGAATTACGGATAGTTTAAGGACTAGAAAATGGAATGCAAAATCTTCACCGAAAACAATATTTAATGTTATGTTCTATACAAATAATTGATTATATAGTAAATTAACTCTAAATCACAAAACTGGCTGTAAGCTATGCTATAGCATTTCTCTGCATCTTTACGATTACCAGTATAGACATATTGCAGACTGCTTTTCAGTTATCACCAATCAAGTGTTTCTTTGTTGACAGCTTTTTGTACCTGCTTCGATTACTAATTTCTTATCCCAACTGCCCTTTCATGGGCAACCATTTCCGAGTAATGTATTAAATCACACAATCCAGGTCTGTATGCAAAGTTCCGTGGCAAATTGGCAAAACGCGCCCAATTGAATAGATAATTGGTTTGGGTATGTTTTTCAAAATGCTTATTACAAAAATACCAAAATTTAAATTTTTTTAAATTTTAATTTTTCCACTAATTCGAACACGCTGATCATGTTTCTTTCTTGGACCAATCTCCTAAAGTGAATCCACGAGGTTGTGCGGCCGGAATAAATTATGTTTGAAATGGTTGCCCTTGAAAGGGCAGTTGGGATAAGTGCAAGTTGGCCGCGCAACCTTATGGGTTCACTTTAGGAGCTTGGTTCAAGAAGGAAAAATGACCAGCGCAGACGAATTAGAGAAAACTTAACTTTTGTAAAGCATGCCCAAACCAATTTCAACTTTCGGTAAACTTTTGCGATCTGTGACCACTGGGCCAGGGGGGTGTAATTCGAAAGATACCCGAACCTGTGCACAAGTTATAGCTTTACTAGGGTAGGCCTTGATTCACTATATTCAGCAGAAAGCAGGTTCAAAAATGGTTGTCAATGAAAAATAGCCGGAGATGTACTGAAAATATTTTTGCTTTAACGACTGTACCCTGCGCAAAAATTAAGAGTTTGTCAGTGCATGAAGTTTTCTGTGCTGAAAAACCGTTTTCTCGTCATCAAAATTCTGCTACGCACTGAAAATAAGTAGGTCCGCTAAATTCTGACACAGTCCGCTTAATAAGGCAAGTCCGCTTACTGTACTGTTATTCCGCATATAGTCCGCATTTTATACCACGAGTCCGCTTTTTCAGTCCTCTTATTATACTTCCAGTCCGCTTCTGTTCCGCGTCCGCTTTTTGTACTGGCCCGAACTGAAATGCACTGATGAGGACTATGGTAGCTAAGTAGCCAATCAAATACATTTCAGTTCAATTGCATTTAAACACACGCTTAACAACGCTAAGCGGGACCCCCCCCCTCAAAATCTCGGGGTGGGGTCCGCTTATACACGTAAATTTGACATAAGGTAGCCGATTAGCCAATCAGATGCGTTTTAGTTCAAACGCATATAAACACATGCTGAACAATGGTAAGTGGTACCCCCCCCCCCGAGATTTCGGCCTTAATGTGCGAGCATCTCGCAAGCCATTTTCATTAAGAAGGGCCAAGCTTCTTACTCTTGGTATTATAGACTCTTGGTCAAACTGAAAGCTTGCTTTAGACAACAGGGCAGGCAGTGACCTTTCTCGTTCCAATAAAACGTTTGTAGCACAAACATTGTATAACGCATACCACTGGGAAGATAAGCTCCTTGCACGTTGATTCCTTTGGAGTTAATGGCGTCACAGGAATGCATACAGGGACTTTCCAGGACCTCAATTTCCTCTGCAGATCGACGCACAACAGTCGGTAGATGACGCGCCGCCATTGTCTGAAAAAACAGCTGCACAACCATACACCAAATCACACGAAATAGGGAATGGGTATCACATAAAAATGCACATTGCATAAGCCATAAATAGCATAGGTTTACAAAGACGCGGCAAGGCAATTTCGTCAAAGAGGATTTTGCACATGGTTTTCCTAGTCAAAATATCCTGGAAGGGGAAGTGTGAGGACGCCGATTTTTGGAGGGGCGGGGCGAAAATGTTTAAAACAACATTTTTTGGTCTGCGCTAAAAAGTGAAGAACTTTTAACTTAAATTTAAGCTTAAAATTGTTAAAAAAACGTCTAAAAATCTTGCGAAACCAGAAACATTTTGCAAATTTACCCTCAAAACCCAATATTCAGCGCACTTTTCAGTTCTGGGTGATAGGCCAAAATCCTGGAGGGGCGATTTGGGGAGGAAATCAGTCTGGGGGAGTAGGAAAACCTTAGTGCAATACGAGTACGTTGGCAGTTTTAAACCGTTTCGTAACATCTTGCACACTTTTTATACCTGGCTATTCTTAACGACTTCGACTTTGCTTTTAGCGGCAGTATTATCCAGCAATTCCGTTTCAGGCACATCAAGATCAGCAACCTGAGATCCTAAGGAGATCACAGTCCCACAATGAGCAATCACTACATCATTTCCTTAAAATTAGCACAATATTCACAAATGTGGCAATACCTGCGGAGGAATGACACAGTTAAGGGTAAAACGAATTGCTAAACAAAAATAAATCAAACGTACTGCAGAAGATCGTTGCTAAACTAACTTAGCCTAATAACTAAGCTAATCTAACTAAGTACTGATCAAACGTAACTCCTCTACAATTTAAACTTAACAACCACGACAGGAAAGTTGCTGACAGAAAAACGAAAACAGTAAGCCGTCTCAATATTGTCACTCACTTAGACTTTTTATGAATAAAAAAGGACGTCATTTTATCTGCCTCTGACCTGTAATTCTCTGACTTGACTGTGAAGAAGACTCATATCGTCCACCGCTGTCTAAATCAGAAGCATCAGGATCCAATTTTCTGGCTATAATGCAAAACCAGGTCATGCTTCTTCCAGTTAGAAGAATATTAGCATGTAATATAAATTTAGAAAAACGTCCAAACGTCGGCAAAAATAAGACAAAGTTAAGTCTATTCAAAGTCCTTCTAAAACTAATGCATAATCTCTATAATGTTCAGAACTACCATATCAGAAATCTTACCACACAATAACCTAATGATGCAAATCAAATCAACACTGACACAACTCAGAAAGTGAAAACTTTGAATTCCCATTGGAAGAGCTTGATACAGCATCAACACGGAAAAGCTCAAATACATTGGCAGATAAGCAGAAAAACGAAAATGACGAAATACACTACTCATAACGGATTACTTTATAAAAGTAGCCATTTTCATTTCAGTACGCAGATTAAAAACTAGCTGCTAAAAATTCCAGCATCGTTCATTCATCGACTATGCAAACTTTTAATGATTCCAAAACTTTCACCTTTTACTCTTGCATTGTTATAACGTTGAATGATTTGATTGTGGAAATTTTCCGTTTAGACGTGTTCGGAAGTCCAAAAGGGAACTCAAATCGTTCACAGAAACCTATATTAGGCACCGAAAAAACACAAAGAATGCAGAGCAAAGGGAATCCATACCAGGCTGATAAGCCAGGGCAGGAGACATGTCTGCTGTATTGGGAGATTCCGCAGAGCCGTGATGGGAGGATGTAGTAGGATCTGCGGATCCTGTAGGCAGCTGGCGTTGAGCAATGTGAGCCTGTTTCAATTGTTGCTCCAAGATTGTAACCTACAGGGCAACAATCCAACAAATTTATTATAAAATTTAAGGTGGTGATTCCCTGCAGGGTGTATACATATTGTTGGTTGGCGGAGCAAATCAAGATAAAATTGGACGAAACTTTCCAAAATAAGTTCTGACAACGTTTAAAAATCTCAGGGCAATCCCGCTTCAAAAATGCGAAGTTTCCGGTCAGGGCGGGTTTTTCAAATTTATGAAAGTTTGGCAGCTATATTTACATAGCTAAATAGGCATAGCTATGACTATGCATTTCACTCATCAAGCTTCACATTTTTGCTTCTGAAAGCATCTTTCTAGATTTTCCTTAAAGTGAGATATAGCCAATTTTCCCATTTTGTGGTTGCCAAAACTTGACATTTTTGCAGAAATCAAAACAGGCAAAATTCAGGTTGGCATATGTACATTTTAGCTAATTTCTTCACTACGAAAAACGGTCCCCAACTATTTGATAGAGGTATCGAATGATATAACCGAAACGAAAAATCTTAGGAAAAAATTTACTTCAGCCAGCAAAACAATTGGAAAATTACTCTCCTTCTAAAATTCAGTAAAATAATTGGGGGAAACCAAAATCAGTATCAATGTAATCATTAAAAAAGAAAATGTTAAGCTGCATTTTGATATAAACATTGCTTTTTAACTCCAAGTAATGAATGAATAATAATGGTTCAAACTTTATGACTTCGAAAAGAATCACCACCTTAAATTAGAGCCTATTTGCAAAAAGAAAATCCCGGTTATCGACAAGCTCACAATACAGAAAGAGAAGTGGCATTCAACTGAGCTGTGTAGGTTGTGAGTGAACAAACAAAACAAAACAAAGAACAACTCTTTGACATATCAAATTCGCATTATCATAAAAAATTTGATTTCAGTATCTATTGCGTTCAACAAAGCAGTCCACACCGAATGCGCCCCCTCCTTACAAAACACTATAAGTCTAAACCCAAACCCAAACCACAAGTTTACTCAATTTTCAATAACACTATAAGCTAACTTCTCAGGGCTTCGCCACAGGAACCTCAAACTTTTAGAAGTCCGTCCTACCAAACCAAAACATTTTGCTTAATTTTATTTTAAATTCCGAATTAAAATTTAGAAAAAGACAAGTTATATACCCTATCATTGAGCTTAGAAATCAGTGACATGTATTCTTGGTCCTTCAGCTGCAAATGCTTCAGGTGCTCCTCCTCTCTTTCAAGGAGATCTTTTTCCCTAAAACAAAAACAAGAATAAAAATGCTCCCATGGAGCATGAAAAATGCAACATGGGTGACATTGGGTTTTAAGCGGACATAGGACTAGGATTAAAGCACACTAATATGGACCAGCTTCGCTGAACAATCCATATTCGCGGAAACTGCCCAGACTGATGCTGACGGAAGTTCTTCAGTAAAGGTGCATTCATATTTCCTGTCGCAAGCAGACGCGCGTCGACGCTCGTATGGAAGCGACTGCATGCGTTCGTGAACATGAATTCGTTACACTGATTTTAAACGGTTAAAACGGTATGTTACAATCTGATGCGTCGACGCACGTCGACGCGCGTCTCAATGCGTTTGCGACTATGAATGCACCTTTACAGTTTACCAATTTGTAAGCATAACTCAGCGTCTGCGGCAACTACGTATATACGAATGTAAGTTGTGCTCGTATACATATAATATAACTTACTACTTATTTAATTAAAGTAAAAAACTTAATTAACATATATATATATTTATATATATACAGTAAAAATTGATGTCACAAATTCTGCGGGATAAATGGCAATGCGGGATAAAACGATTGAAGTAAGTTTACGTAGTATTTCAAAATTATATCGCATGCTGGCCTAGAAAGCTGACGAATATGGAGTTTATGTGGAGTGGAACATGAGTGTCCGCGAATATAGGTTGTTCAGCGAATCTGGTCCATATTAATGCGCTTTAAACCTAGTCCTCTTGTCATTTACAACCTGCCCCCTCCCATATTAACGTTTTGAAACCTAGTCCGATCGTGCCCCCTATAATATATTCCGATACAATGGTCTCAGCACATATACTTTCATAACCGCTTTAAGATGACTTTATGCATACATAGTTATACTACTATTCATCTATAACTCCAAGAAGCTTCATAGGAGAGAATCATTGCCATACGAATGGACTGAATTATAGAATTATTAAATCGCTGAACCTGTCTTGCAGATCTTGAATCATTTTCCTGGCTTTGGCGTATTTCTTCTCAAGATCACAGAACTGTTCTCTCGCATCCACAAGCAAAGTCTGATATTTATCTGTTTCACGTTTCGTAATTTCCAGTTCTGACTCTAACAGTTTAACAACTTCACCGACTTGTGTAGCCTAAATTGAGTTAGAAACCTGCCACAATTTCTGTTGAATTACTATACGGACGTAGATAAGACTGCACGCTACCAATCACAACATAATTTGTTTAGATTTTAATTAGGGCCAGTATAAACTGCAGACGCTGCTTTAATTGCTGACTGGCCTACATTTTATAGCCTAACCTGCATTTTATCTATATCAGGATCAGTAAGTCTGCTCAATAGTCTGCATTTTATACCCAAGTCTGCATTTTATACCCCGGTCTGCAAGTCTGCTCAAAAGTCTGCATTTTATACCCCGGTCTGCTTTTTACAACCTAGTCTGCAAGTCTGCTCAAAAGTCTGCATTTTATAACCCGGTCTGCTTTTTACAACCTAGTCTGCAAGTCTGCTCAAAAGTCTGCATTTTATACCCCGGTCTGCTTTTTACAACCTAGTCTGCAAGTCTGCTCAAAAGTCTGCATTTTATACCCCGGTCTGCTTTTCATAACCTAGTCTGCAAGTCTGCTCAAAAGTCTGCATTTTATACCCGGGACTGCAAGTCTGCTGAAAAGTCTGCATTTTATACCCCGGTCTGCTTTTTATACCCCAGTCTGCAAGTCTGCAAGAAAGTCTGCATTTTATACTTTTAGTGCGGTCTGCGTCTGCTTTTTATACCCGAGTCTGCATCTGCATCAAAGTCTGCGTTTTATACCCCAGTCTGCTAGTCTGCGTCTGCGTCTGCATTCTATACTGGCCCTTTAATTACCACTGGGACATGAGAGCCGCTTACAAAGCAATCTGACCTAGAAGAGATATGCAGTATTTTGAACACTTTTGCGGAGGAAAGATTAAATAGGAAACTGAATATCGAATATTATACTCTCGTCCTACAACTACAGCGAAATGTTAGTCTTTTAATTTAGATAAGACTCTGGAAACGAAATTAATTTCACCTTAAAACGCACTAAAATCCAAATGAGAATAAGCAGCATTACAGCTGAACTTTATGCACTGGGTGTGCATAAAACACGGCCCCGGCCCCGGCCCCGGCCCCGGCCCGGTACATAAAACACGGCCCCGGCTCCGGCCCCGGCCCCGGCCCCGGCCCGGGTGCATAAAACACGGCCCCGGCCCCGGCCCCGGCCCCATATAAAACACGGCCCCATTACGGCCCCGTGCATAGAACACGGCCCCGTCACGGCCCCATACATAAAACACGGCCCCTTCACGGTTCCATCAAAAAATCATATTTTTGACTGTTGGGACTAAATATAGCCAATTCAGCATCTCCTAATCTATCAAATGAAATTGTTAAAATGTTTAACTCTTTGAGTTTGAAGAATCAAATTTTGAATTGTGATATTTTATGTAATTTTTAATAAAATGTTATTTTTTACGATCTCTTGAACTTTTCATGATACAAAAAAGGTGTCGAGCACGGCGCTTACTGCAAAAGCAGTTACTGATTGTTAAGAGATAAGCATTAACAGTTGATTTTAAATCACTTGAAATCTCTAAGCGTCCCGTATTCTACGATGTACAACATTTGATCATATGCAGTTTCGCTAATAAGTTAAGTTTAAGGTGATGAAAATTTGTAAATTCTCAAATTTTACAAAAATGTTTTACTTAAATTTTTCGAAGCGTAAGATAAAATTGAAATTAAATTTACACATAATGCATTTTACACAATTTAATTTAATTTTACATTTAATAACTGCGTAACATAAAGTTTGTTATTTGTAGGTTTACCAAAATACAAAAACTTAAAAAAGGTGGTTCAAAGATAATATTTTTTAATTCAAAAATCGATTTTTCAAACTCAAAGCCTAAACAGTTGAAAACGGGTAATTTGATAGGTTAGGAAATGCTGAATTGGTTATATTTGATACATTAGTCAAAAATATGATTTGCAGTGGGGCCGTGACGGGGCCGTGTTTATGGGGCCGTGACGGGGCCGTATTTTATGCACCGGGGCCGTAATGGGGCCGTCGAACCCGTCGGCTCGCTACACCGAACGCGTGGCGACTGTATACCGGGCCGGGCTCGTGCCGGAGCAAAATGCGTGGCCCCTGCGCACCTGCATAATATAGTTAAAATTTATAATCTAATTTACATTTAGTGGCTTGTCGCCGTCGCCTTGCAAAGGTCGCATATAATCTAATGTCGGCATTGTAGGATTGGCCGAGACAGCGACGACCGAGAGCTGGAAGCCTTCGGCGTGAAGGCATCCAACGACTCTACCAAATCTCTGACACTGATTTCCCAGACGGCGATGAAACCGAGGCTGATTTCTGCTGCACAGTAGACACATTGTCAGTTTTGGATGTGCCAGGCGATGTACGAAATGCTCTAGAAGTACAATCAGGTGCACAAACAAAAGACTACGAAGAATGTATGTATGTACTCAAGTATTGCATACGAAAAGCTGTCTCTCAATCATAATCCCGCCCAAGCGGGAGACCTATTTAACTAACTTACTAGGTATACGTTTACGTGCACGCTTAAATACGAGGCCAGTAGATTTAAATGTAAGATAATATCGAACAATTGAATTTTGTGAGCAATATAAAATAAAATACTGCATACTGCAGTTAAAATAGTAATCAACGTTAAAAAAAGAAACCAATACACTTTATGTGTCACTACACAAATGCTAGATTTTCGCATGCAATACGATAAAGCAAAAAATCAAGGAAATTGGGTAGACAAAAACCAAAATATGACAAATACACAGACCACTACCATACAGCCATTCGAGACCCAGCATGAACATACGCACATACCGATAAAGGAGCAGTAACAGCACCAGTAGCCGAATTTTCTGTTTCATGAATAGTCTTTGCAGTCCCTTCCAAAGGACTTCGCTCAACTCTGAAGGTACTATTTAAATCGTCAACTCCAGTGGTGTCATTGCCCAAGCTGCTGTCAAAACTGCTATTGCTCCTCAGGCAGTGGACCAAGCGTGCTTAACCTATCCGGTGAGTCATCATTGCTAGTAATCTTCGTGGCTTCGCTGGTAGTAGTCTGCTACGTGTCAAGAAACTGTAGCTTAGCACATGGACAAATACTGACATCCACGCACCCACATACGCAACGAGCAAAACAGACAGCACTGAACCACTGGCAGATTCCAGGATTATGTGACGGGGTGTGGTCCCACACGGAAAAATTTTTCCATTGGGGGGCATCTGCGGGGCCGGAGCCCCCAGAAGTTAGAAAACTTTTTTGTTTTTGAACTTAAAATCGTTCTTCGAATTCTTTAATATTGTTGCAAATGAAGAACCCCGAAAACTTTTAAGATATTACACATTTTTACGTCAAAAAAGAAATTTTCTGGGGGGGGGGGGGGGGGGGGGGGGGGGGGGGTCAAAATTCGGATGCTTTCTAAGTTTTTTCTCCACAAACGTTGTGAATATGCCGATACGAAAGAAAATTCGCGCCGGCGGTGCGAAATGTTTTGGGTTTTGGCTCTTACTCATTATTTTTTCTTAATATTTCTTAACTTCCAATCGCGACGAGGGGATCGCCCCCCTGGATCCGCCCCCTGCACTGAACAAATTATGTTCAACTACATATACATTACTTCACTGATCGCAAAATGCACAAAATTGCACGATGTCTAGCATTACTTGCATAGGATGAACATATCGTGCTTTGCAAAAATAATTCAAGTCTTCTAACCAGAATGAAGGTGAACGGCTGCAAACTGCAGCTCGTCAGTGTGTTCAATGAGACAAGTAAAGAATGCAAGAAAAATAAAATTGTTTACTTCCAAATTAATGGAAATTAGAAATCGTTATGACTGTGCGCAGCTAGGATTCCTGTTCCGACCGGTTCTGGTCTCAAATTTAGTAGCTCGCTGAAATTTCTGCTGCTTC
>JASAND010027664.1:0-28700 GCA_030248195.1 Trissonchulus latispiculum | reverse complement strand
GTGCTTCGTTCAGTTACATATTTAGCCATTAGAAAGTGTGTGCTTGGAATAGGCAGCATACTTTCTAGTGTTTACAATATATGCTATTATATGCTGCACATGACATGTATATATAAATGCGTTGTGACCATCCTAGTAGAGAAATATAAAAATATTGGCAATCAGTCTCATTGGCAAAAGGGAGCTTAGTTTAATCAAGAGTATATACATCATAACTAAGAGTGTGACAAGCGTCACACTCTTAGTTATCAAGCAGAAAACATCATCTGCACAATAACAGCCTACCCCCCACAACTGAGTACCTATTTACTGCTGCAAATTTTGAATATTTCAATTATGTACAATATCCAACTTGTATGTTTACATGTTTGAAGCTCAAAAGTAGCCAGCTGCTGATAGAATTATTTTTGGCTTCAACATGCAAACATATCAGACGTGTAATTTTCGTGTACCTGGTACTCGGGTATCGGGGGGATACCAGGTACTCGTTATGGAGGGTAGGCCGTTATTGTACAGATGATGGTCTGCAGTTAGAAGTTTTTTAGGCCATAGCTTAGGCCATGGCCTAAATTTACGATTAATTGACTTTCAAAAAATTTGGCACGGTGAGGCCATTTGGCCTAAACTTTTTGACGAAAACCCAGTTATATTTTATTGATTTTTAAGTAAAAGCAACAATTTTCTAAAAAAATTTTGCGCACCGCTAACGTCTTATTCATTTTCCCTTGTATTTCTGGGCTACGCCAGCCGCCAGCTAGTTACATTGTCTATTTGCACTTATAAATGCACATTCAAGTTATAATTTCACTACTATAATAAGTATTTATTATACTACTATAAGGATTTCATCGAACAAATGCTATTTTAGTATGTAGTTTAACTTTATTTCTATTACATAGTTTAATTTTTTCTTTCGTTGGTTCATACTCGTATGCTCCTACCTGTTTTAATTTTCAATAAAAATTCATTATATAATTCATTAATACTGTCGTGCACTATTACTTCTATGCTAACAAGGTTCTGTTTTTGCCATTTTAAGGTAAAAACGTAGTTTTTCTAGTGTGTTATGCAGTGACGATGGCGATTTTTGAATATATAACGCGTGAATACATAATAACTGTAATTTTAACAATGCGTACAATAACGCACAACCTAAAAATTAACAAAATTTGGATGGCCTAAATTTTTTGGCGGATTGCCTAAAAAATTTGAGCCGTTGAGGCCATTTGGCCTAAAGTTCGGCGACCAAAAAAAACCCTGCTGCAGCCTAATAACTAAGAGTGGGACGCTTGTCACACTCATAGTTATTATGTACTCTTGGTTATAGCAGTAATGTGGGAAACAGCCTATTTTACCATGTTTTTGACATGCTGTTTTGACACCATGTTTTTTAGACAATTCTCCCCATTGGGGGGGAGTCCGTCTAACCCGCCCCCACCCCTTATTTTTGGCCAGAAAACCCCCCAGCTACCCCAACACTACGTGCCGATGCAAAATCGAAAGCTCAAAAGATCAAAAACCACGGTGAATATTAGGCAAACCAATCGACTCACCTGAGAAATTTCCAGACAGGGCAGTTTTCCCACCTGAGCCCCAGTAAAACCATAGACAGAATTGGCGCTCAATTTTAAGGCCAGCTGACGCCCATCCAGAACTCTTTTCTTGAAGGGATTCTGTTCCTGCTTCAGCTGCTCCTTGGCACGTTTACGAGCCCGAAGCAGTTCGTCCAGAACCCGAGGCAGGAGACCACTGCGCAGTTCACGCTTCACAAAATAGTTACCAGATGGAGTGCGGATATACTCATGTGGTTCTAGCCTGCAAAAAAGGTTTCGTTGTTGACAATATTCCTACTCATGCTAAAACAGTTACAATTATAATCGTTTACAAGTAGGAAAAATGCTCCTTGCAGTCGCATGTAAAATGCAATATGAGCTAAGGGCAGCATTTAAATACGTAAAAGACAAGAGTTAAAATACTTAATATGAGCCAGCATCTAAATGGGTAGAAGACAAGATTCAAAATGCTTAATATGAGCCAGCATTTAAATGTCTAGAAGACAAGATTTAAATGCTTAATATGAGCAGCTCGCTTTCTCGGGCTCATATTGACGCCTTCAAGCTTGTAAGTAAACCTCAAGGTACTCAGTGAGGGTCAAGAAATGTCGACTAAAATGTATATACACATCTCCTGACCTAAACGCCTCTATTAGTCGCTATAAAGAGAACTGCAGGAACTGTCAGATCCTTATTCAGCACGTAATCGTAATGACGTTATAGCTCAGCCCCGCATATTATAGCGCTTGTTATATTACGTTATTGGTTTGCCGCTACTTCCGAAGGAAAAGGGCAAACCCTTATTCTCGTCGTGTTATTGGGTTGTCGCATTTTTTAAAAAAAAGACAACCCTTTGATATGGCTAAGTTTCTTTATTTATTTATTTATTTATTTATTGGGTTGTCGCATTTTTTTTAAAAAAAAGACAACCCTTTGTTATGGGAAAGTTTCTTTATTTATTTATTGTGTTGCCCACTTTTCCAAAGGAAATGGCAACACCTTGTTATCGTTCTGTGCTTATTGTGTTGCCCACTTTTCCAAAGGAAATGGCAACACCTTGTTATTGGTCTGTGCTTATTATTATTATTATTATCCGTCTGTCCCCCCCCTAGATCTCGAGATTGGGAAGGGGTACAGGGGTGGATGATACCTTATTTTGAAGCCCTTGACTAGGACATCTCCCGGAAGCAAGATGGCTCCGATACCTTCCGGATTCCGGGAATGGCGAATCCCGGAATTTTTCGGTTGGTAAGGGGGGACCAAGGCGAAACTTCAAAATCCAAAATTTGGTCAAAAATTTTTTGTCTCCGATTTCGCTCAAAACTTGGTCATAGGGTAACTCGACCACGCTGATTTCGAAACTGAAATCGAAATTTCCGGAAAATTTACGGATTTCGAGATATTCGACCCGGAAAATTCCGGATTTTGAAAAATTTCTCCAAAAGTGGTCGATATGGTACTTAAATGAAAGAGCTCGTCGAGCTGGGCAATTTTTATCATTACCATATTTTCCGGAAATATTTCTAGCGAAAGTTATGGCTGCAGATTGGAAAATCCGGAATCCCCGGAAAAAAACCGGATTTTCAAAAATTCCTTGAAACGGGCAATATGGTACTTAATTGAAAGCTCTTTGAGTCCTGGGACAGATTTCCTGAACAGAAACAGCTTAAAAGGTGTATAGCAAAATTTATACCCCAAAGGAATGTGTCGTGGGCAACACATTCTTGCAGTAGCGCTAGTTATTATTATTATTATTATCCGTCTGTCCCCCCCCCTAGATCTCGAGATTGGGAAGGCGTACAGGGGTGGTTGATACCTTATTTTGAAGCCCTTGACTAGGACATCTCCGGGAAGCAAGATGGCTCCGATACCTTCCGGATTCCGGGAATGGCGAATCCCGGAATTTTTCGGTTGGTAAGGGGGGACCAAGGCGAAATTTCAAAATCCTAAATTTGGTCAAAAATTTTTTGTCTCCGATTTCGCTCAAAAGTTGGTCATAGGGTAACTCGACCACGCTGATTTCAAAACTGAAATTGAAATTTCCGGAAAATTTCCGGATTTCGAGATATTCGACCCGGAAAATTCCGGATTTTGAAAATGTTCTCCAAAAGTGGTCGATATGGTACTCAAATGAAAGAGCTCGCCGAGCTGAACAACTTTCCTTCTTGCGACATTTTCCGGAAATGCGTCTAGCGAAAGTTATAGCCGAAAAACTGAAAATCCGGGAATTCACGAAAACCCGGATTTTGGACTTAAAAATTTTTTGTCTCGGATTTTGCTTAAAAGATGGTTATAGGGTAAGTCGGTGGTGCTGATTTCGAAACCGAAATCGAAATTTCCGGAAAATTCACGGATTTCGAGATATTCGACCCGGAAAATTCCGGATTTTGAAAATTTTTCGGAAAGTGATCAATATGGTACTCAAATGAAAGAACTCGTCGAACTGAGCAACTTTCCTTCTTGCGACAATTTCTGAAAATGCGTATAGCGAAAGTTATGGCAGAAAAATAAACAGAAAAACCTGTTGTGGGCAACACATTCTTGCAGTAGCGCTAGTTTATTTATTTATTATATCGGTAAACAATCTTGTCCCCCCCCTTTTTCTCGAGATTGGCTGGACCGATCGGGCTGAAATTATCAGTACCAGTTGGGGGTGGGGTGAAGTGGTACCGGAAGTGCGGGTAGCCCGATACCTCCCGGATTCCGGGAATGGCGGCTCCCGGAATTTTTAAAAATGGTAAGGGGGGACCAAGGGAAACGTAAAAATTTTTTGTCTCCGATTTCGCTCAAAAGTTGGTCATAGGGTAATTCGACCATGCTGATTTCGAAACTGAAATCGAAATTTCCGAAAAATTTATGGATTTCGAGATATTCGCCCCGGAAAATTTCGGATTTTGAAAAATTTCTTCAAAAGTAGTCGATATAGTACTCAAATGAAAGAGCTCGTCGAGCTGAGTAACTTTCCTTCTTGCGACAATTTCCGGAAATGTGTCTAGCGAAAGTTATAGCCGAAAAACTGAAAATCCGGGAATTCACGAAAACCCGGATTTTGGACTAAAAATTTTTTGTCTCCGATTTTGCTTAAAAGTTGGTCATAGGGTAACTCGACCACGCTGATTTCGAAACTGGAATCTAATTTTCCGGAAAATTGACGGATTTCTAGATATTCGGCCCGGAAAATTCCGGATTTTGAAAAATTTCACCAAAAGTGGTCAATATGGGGCTCAAATGAAAGAGCTCGTCGAGCTGAGCAACTTTGCTTCTTGCGACATTTTTAGAAAATGCGCCTAGCGAAAGTTCCGTCCGAAAAACCGAAAATCCGGGAATTACCGGAAAATCGGATTTTTTAAAAATTGTCTCAAAAGTAGTCGATATGGTACTCATTTGAAAGCCCTCAACGAGTAGGAAGAAAGTTGCAATAGAACCAAGTTCTGAAAATGAACCAACAACTGAGTTTTGGCCCTTTAGATAAGAGGAAAACGGCTGCGACAACCCGTTGATGCCGGTAGGATTTATTTATTGTGTTGCCCACTTTTCCAAAGGTATGGGCAACACTTTGTTATTGGTCTGTGCTTATTGGGTTGTCGCATTTTTTTAAAAAAAAAGACAACCCTTTGATATGGCTAAGTTTCTTTATTTATTTATTTATTTATTTATTGGGTTGCCGCTTTTTACACAAAAAGGCAACCCTTTCATCTGGGTATGTCCCTTTATTATTCATCATCTCGTGACCACACCTGTCCCCCCCTCTAACTTTTGATAGGGTGGCCCGATTGGGCTGAAATTTTTCGGCGGTGTTGGGGGTGGGGTGAAGTGTTGACTGAAGCGCGGGCAGTCCGATATTTCCCGGATTCCGGGAATGGCGAATCCCGGAATTTTTTAGAATGGTAAGGGGGGACCAAGGGAAACGTAAAAATTTTTTGTCTCCGATTTTGCTTAAAAGCTGGTCATAGGGTAATTCGATAGCGCTGATTTCGAAACTGAAATCGAAATTTCCGGAAAAGTTACGGATTTCGAGATATTGAACCCGGAAAATTCCGGATTTTAAAAAATTTCTCCGAAAGTGGTCGATATGGTGCTCAAATGAAAGAGCTCGTCGAGATGAACAACTTTCCTTCTTGCGACATCTTCCGGAAATGTGCCTAGCGAAAGTTATGGCTGAAAAACTGAAAATCCGGGAATTCACGAAAATCCGGATTTTTAAAAATGTCTTCAAAAGTTTTCGATATGGTACTCAAATGAAGGAGCTCGTCGAGCTGAACAACTTTCCTTCTTGCGACATTTTCCGGAAATGCGTCTAGCGAAAGTTACAGCCGAAAAACTGAAAATCCGGGAATTCCCGAAAACCCGGATTTTGAAAATTTTTTCCGAAAGTGGTCGATATGGGGCTCAAATGAAAGAGCTCGTCGAGCTGAACAACTTTCCTTCTTGCGGCATTTTCCGGAAATGCGTCTAGCGAAAGTTACAGCCGAAAAACTGAAAATCCGGGAATTCCCGAAAACCCGGATTTTGAAAAATTTTTCCGAAAGTGGTCGATATGATACTCAAATGAAAGAGCTCGTCGAGCTGAACAACTTTCCTTCTTGCGGCATTTTCCGGAAATGCGTCTAGCGAAAGTTACAGCCGAAAAACTGAAAATCCGGGAATTCCCGAAAACCCGGATTTTGAAAAAGTTTTCCGAAAGTGGTCGATATGATACTCAAATGAAAGAGCTCGTCGAGCTGAACAACTTTTCTGCTTGCGGCATTTTCCGGAAATGCGTCTAACGAAAGTTCCGACCAAAAAACTGTTGCAATCTTCTGAAAGAAAACCCGGAACCTAAGGGAAAATGCCGCGGCAACCCATTCTCGCTACTTCGCTAGTTATTATTTCTTGCCGCATGTGTCCCCCCGCTCTAACTTTTGATTGGCTGGACCGATCCGGCTGAAATTTTCAGGGGGAGTTGGGGGTGACCTAAAGTGCTCCCGGAAGCGCGGGCAGTTCGGTAGTTCCCGGATTCCGGAAATGGCGGTACCCGGAATTTTTTAAAATGGTAAGGGGGGACCAAGGGAAACGTAAAAATTTTTTGTCTCCAATTTTGCTCAAAAGTTGGTTATAGGGTAATTCAACCACGCTGATTTCGAAACTCAAATCGAAATTTCCGGAAAATTTCCGGATTTCGAAATATTCGACCTGGAAAATTCCGGATTTTGAAAAATTTTTCCGAAAGTGGTCGATATGGTACTCAAATTAAAGAGCTCGTCGAGCTGAACAACTTTCCTTCTTGCGATATTTTCCGGAAATGAGCCTAGCGAAAGTTATGGCCGAAAAACTGAAAATCCGGGAATTCCCGGAAACCCGGATTTTGAACGGAAAAATTTTTTGTCTCCGATTTTGCTTAAAAGTTGGTCATAGGGTAATTCGACCGCGCTGATTTCGAAACTGAAATCGAAATGTCCGGAAATTTTACGGATTCCGAGATATTGGACCCGGAAAATTCCGGATTTTGAAAAATTTTTCCGAAAGTGGTCGATATGGTACTCAAATTAAAGAGCTCGTCGAGCTGAACAACTTTCCTTCTTGCGATATTTTCCGGAAATGAGCCTAGCGAAAGTAATGGTCGAAAAACTGAAAATCCGGGAATTCCCGAAAACCCGGATTTTGGACCAAAAAAATTTTTGTCTCCGATTTTGCTTAAAAGTTGGTCGTAGACTAATTCGATGGCGCTGATTTCGAAACTGAAATCGAGATCTCCCGAAATTTTACGGATTTCGTGGTACTCGACACGGAAAATTGACTTGTTGATAAGAGGAAAAATGCAGCGGCAACCCGTTCATGCAAATAAGCTTGTTTATTTATTTATTATTCCGGTCAACATTTGTGTCCCCCCCCTTTTTCTCGAGATTGGCTGGACCGATCGGGCTGAAATTCTCACCATAGTTGGAGGGTGACCTGAAGTGCTCCCGTTTGTAAGGGCATCCCGATATCTCCCGGATTCCGGGAATGGCGGCTCCCGGAAATTTAAAAATCGTAAGGGGGGACCAAGGGAAACGTAAAAATTTTTTGTCTCCGATTTTGTTTAAAAGTTGGTCATAGGGTAAGTCGACCACGCTGATTTCGAAACTGAAATCGAAATTTCCGGAAAATTCACGGATTTCGAGATATTCGACCCGGAAAATTCCGGATTTTGAAAAATTTCTCCAAAACTGGTCGATATGGTACTCAAATGAAAGAGCTCGCCGAGCTGAACAACTTTCCTTCTGGCGACATTTTCCGGAAATGCGTCTAGCGAAAGTTATAGCCGAAAAACTGAAAATCCGGGAATTCACGAAAACCCGGATTTTGGACCAAAAAATTTTTTGTCTCCGATTTCGCTCAAAAGTTGGTCATAGGGTAACTCGACCACGCTGATTTCGAAACTGAAATCGACATTTCCGGAAAATTTACGGATTTCGAGATATTCGCTCCGGAAAATTCCGGATTTTGAAAAATTTCTCCAAAAGTGGTCGATATGGTACTCAAATGAAAGAGCTCGCCGAGCTGAACAACTTTCTTTCTTGCGACATTTTCCGGAAATGCGTCTAGCGAAAGTTATAGCCGAAAAACTGAAAATCCGGGAATTCACGAAAACCCGGATTTTGGACTTCAAAATTTTTTTGTCTCGGATTATGCTTAAAAGTTGGTCATAGGGTAAGTCGGTGGTGCTGATTTCGAATCTGAAATTGAAATTCCCGGAAAATTCACGGATTTCGAGATATTAGGCCCGGAAAATTACGTATTTTGAAAATTTTTTCCGAAAGTGGTCGATATGGTACTCAAATGAAAGAACTCGTCGAGCTGAGCAACTTTCCTTGTTGCGACATTTTCCGGAAATGCGTTCAGCTAAAATTACGGCCGAAAAACTGAAAATCCGGAAATTCCCGGAAAAACCGAATTTCTAAGAACTTCACAAAAGTAGACTTTATGGTACTTATTCGAAAGCTCTCAGCGAGTAGGAAAAAAGTTGTGATAAGGCCAAAGTCTGAAAATGTTTCAAAACTGAGTTTTAGCCCGAGCCAATATAAGCACAGAGGAAGGATAAGAGGAAAATGCGCGACAACCCGTTGATGCCGGTAGGATTTATTGGGTTGTCGCATTTTTTTTAAAAAAAAGACAACCCTTTGTTATGGGAAAGTTTCTTTATTTATTTATTTATTGGGTTGCCGCTTTTTCACAAAAAGGCAACCCTTTGTGTTGAGTATGTCCGTTATTTATTATTTATTTATTCTCCGGATTCTTGTCCCCCCCTCTAACTTTTGATTGGCTGGACCAATCCGGCTGAAATTTTCAGGGGGAGTTGGGGGTGACCTAAAGTGCTCCCGGAAGCGCTGGCAGTTCGGTACTTCCCGGATTCCGGAAATGGCGGTACCCGGAATTTTTTAGAATGGTAAGGGGGGACCAAGGGAAACGTAAAAATTTTTTGTCTCCGATTTTGCTCAAAAGTTGGTTATAGGGTAATTCAACCACGCTGATTTCGAAACTGAAATAGAAATTTCCGGAAAATTTCCGGATTTCGAGATATTCGACCCGGAAAATTCTGGATTTTGAAAATTTCTCCAAAAGTGATCGATATGGTACTCAAATGAAAGAGCTCACCGAGCTGAACAACTTTCCTTCTTGCGACATTTTCCGGAAATGCGTCTAACGAAAGTTATGGCCGAAAAACTGAAAATCCGGGAATTCCCGGAAACCCGGATTTTGAACGGAAAAATTTTTTTGTCTCCGATTTTGTTTAAAAGTTGGTCATAGGGCAATTCGACCACGCTGATTTCGATACTGAAATCGAAATTTCCGGATTTCGAGATATTCGACCCGGAAAATTCCGGATTTTGAAAATTTCTCCAAAAGTGGTCAATATGGTACTCAAATGAAAGAGCTCACCGAGCTGAACAACTTTCCTTCTTGCGACATTTTCCGGAAATGCTGCTAGCGAAAGTTATGGCCGAAAAGCTGAAAATCCGGAAATTCCCGAAAACCCGGATTTTGTCCCAGAAAAGTCTTTGTCTCCGATTTTGCTCAAAAGTTGGTCATCGGCTAATACGACCACGCTGATTTCGAAACTGAAATCGAAATTTCCGGAATATTTACGGATTTTGTGGTGCTCGACACGGAAAATTGACTTGTTGATAAGAGGAAAAATCCAGCGGCAACCCATTGATGCCAATTTGCTTGTTTATTTATTATATCGGTAAACAATCTTGTCCCCCCCCCCTTTTTCTCGAGATTGGCTGGACCGATCGGGCTGAAATTATCAGTACCAGTTGGGGGTGGGGTGAAGTGGTACCGGAAGTGCGGGTAGCCCGATATCTCCCGGATTCCGGGAATGGCGGCTCCCGGAATTTTTAAAAATGGTAAGGGGGGACCAAGGGAAACGTAAAAATTTTTTGTCTCCGATTTCGCTCAAAAGTTGGTCATAGGGTAATTCGACCATGCTGATTTCGAAACTGAAATCGAAATTTCCGGAAAATTTACGGATTTCGAGATAGTCGCCCTGGAAAATTTCGGATTTTGAAAAATTTCTTCAAAAGTAGTCGATATGGTACTCAAATGAAAGAGCTCGTCGAGCTGAGCAACTTTCCTTCTTGCGACATTTTCCGAAAATGTGTCTAGCGAAAGTTATAGCCGAAAAACTGAAAATCCGGGAATTCACGAAAACCCGGATTTTGGACTTAAAAATTTTTTGTCTCCGATTTTGCTTAAAAGTTGGTCATAGGGTAAGTCGACCACGCTGATTTCGAAACTGGAATCTAATTTTCCGGAAAATTTACGGATTTTGAGATATTCGGCCCGGAAAATTCCGGATTTTGAAAAATTTCCCTAAAAGTCGTCAATATGGGGCTCAAATGAAAGAGCTCGTCGAGCTGAGCAACTTTGCTTCTTGCGACATTTTTAGAAAATGCGCCTAGCGAAAGTTCCGTCCGAAAAACCGAAAATCCGGGAATTCCCGGAAAATCGGAATTTTTAAAAATTGTCTCAAAACTAGTAGATATGGTACTCATTTGAAAGCCCTCAACGAGTAGGAAGAAGGTTGCAATAGAACCAAGTTCTGAAAATGTATATACCAAAACTGAGTTTTGGCCCTTTAGATAACAGGAAAATGGCTGCGACAACCCGTTGATGCCGGTAGGATTTATTATTGGGTTGTCGCATTTTTTTAAAAAAAGACAACCCTTTGATATGGCTAAGTTTCTTTATTTATTTATTTATTTATTATTCCGGTCAACATTTGTGTCCCCCCCCTTTTTCTCGAGATTGGCTGGACCGATCGGGCTGAAATTCTCACCATAGTTGTAGGGTGACCTGAAGTGCTCCCGTTTGTAAGGGCATCCCGATATCTCCCGGATTCCGGGAATGGCGGCTCCCGGAATTTTTAAAAATGGTAAGGGGGGACCAAGGGAAACGTAAAAATTTTTTGACTCCGATTTCGCTCAAAAGTTGGTCATAGGGTAATTCGACCGCGCTGATTTCGAAACCGAAAACGAATTTTCCGGAAAATTTACGGATTTCGAGATATTCGCCCCGGAAAATATCGGAATTTGAAAATTTTCCCAACAAGTGGTCGATATGGAGCTCAAATGAAAGAGCTCGTCGAGCTGGACAACTTTCCTTCTTGCGACATTTTCCGGAAATGCGTCTAGCGAAAGTTATAGCCGAAAAACTGAAAATCCGGGAATTCACGAAAACCCGGATTTTGGACTTAAAAATTTTTTGTCTCCGATTTTGCTCAAAAGTTGGTCATAGGGTAATTCGACCACGCTGATTTCGAAACTGGAATCGAAATTTCCGGAAAGTTTACGGATTTCGAGATATTGGACCCGGAAAATTCCGGATTTTGGAAAACTTCTCCGAAAGTGGTCGACATGGTACTCAAATGAAAGAGCTCGTCGAGCTTAACAACTTTCCTTCTTGCGACATTTTCCGGAAATGCGTCCAGCGAAAGTTATGGCCGAAAAACCGAAAATCCGGGAATTCCCGGAAAAACCGAATTTCTAAGAATTGTCACAAAAGTAGACTCTATGGTACTCATTCGAAAGCTCTTAGCGAGTAGGAAAAAAGTTGCAATAGCACCAAAGCCTGAAAATGTACCAAAACTGAGTTTTCGCCCTTTAGATAAGAGGAAAATGGCTGCGACAACCCGTTGATGCCGGTAGGATTTATTGTGTTGCCCACTTTTCCAAAGGAAATGGCAACACCTTGTTATTGGTCTGTGCTTATTATTATTATTATTATCCGTCTGTCCCCCCCCCTAGATCTCGAGATTGGGAAGGGGTACAGGGCTGGTTGATACCTTATTGTGAAGCCCTTGACTAGGACATCTCCGGGAAGCAAGATGGCTGCGATACCTTCCGGATTCCGGGAATGGTGAATCCCGGAATTTTTAAAATGGTAAGGGGGGACCAAGGCGAAATTTCAAAATCCAAAATTTTGTCAAAAATTTTTTGTTTCCGATTTCGCTCAAAAGTTGGTCATAGGGTAATTCGACCAAGCTGATTTCGAAACTGAAATCGAAATTTCCGGAAAATTTACGGATTTCGAGATATTCGCCCCGGAAAATTTCGGATTTTTAAAAATTTCTCTGAAAGTGGTCGATATGGTACTCAAACGAAAGAGCTCGTCGAGCTGAGCAACTTTCCTTCTTGCGGCATTTTCCGGAAATGCGTGCAGCGAAAGTTATGGCCGAAAAACTGAAAATCCGGGAATTCACGGAAACCCGGATTTTGGACCAAAAAATTTTTTGTTTCCGATTTCGCTCAAAAGTTGGTCATAGGGTAATTCGACCAAGCTGATTTCGAAACTGAAATCGAAATTTCCCGAAAATTTACGGATTTCGAGATATTCGATCCGGAAAATTCCGGATTTTGAAAAATTTTTCCGAAAGTGGTCGATATGGTACTCAAATGAAAGAGCTCGTCGTTCTGAGTAATTTTTATCATTACCGTATTTATACCCCAAAGGAATGTGCTGTGGGCAACACATTCTTGCAGTAGCGCTAGTTATTATTATTATTATTATCCGTCTGTCCCCCCCCTAGATATCGAGATTGGGAAGGGGTACAGGGGTGGTTGATAGCTTATTTTGAAGCCCTTGACTAGGACATCTCCGGGAAGCAAGATGGCTCCGATACCTTCCGGATTCCGGGAATGGCGAATCCCGGAATTTTTCGGTTGGTAAGGGGGGACCAAGGCGAAATTTCAAAATCCTAAATTTGGTCAAAAATTTTTCGTCTCCGATTTCGCTCAAAAGTTGGTCATAGGGTAACTCGACTACGCTGATTTCGAAACTGAAATCGAAATTTCCGGAAAATTTACGGATTTCGAGATATTGGACCCGGAAAATTCCGAATTTTGAAAAATTTCTCCAAAAGTGGTCGATATGGTACTCAAATGAAAGACCTCGTCGAGCTGAACAACTTTCCTTCTTGCGACATTTTCCAAAAATGCATCTAGCGAAAGTTATGTCCGAAAAAGTGAAAATCCGGGAATTCACGAAAATCCGGATTTTGGGTTGAAAAATTTTTTGTCTCCGATTTTGCTTAAAAGCTGGTCATAGGGCAATTCGACCACGCTGATTTCGAAACTAAAATCGAAATTTCCCGAAAATTGATGGATTTCGATATATTCGTTCCGGAAAATTCCGGATTTTGAAAAATTTCTCTGAAAGTGGTCGATATCGTGCTCAAACGAAAGAGTTCGTCGAGCTGAGCAACTTTCCTTCTTGCGACATTTTCTGAAAATGCCTCTAGCGAAAGTTATGGCAGAAAAATAAACAGAAAAACCTGTTGTGGGCAACACATTCTTGCAGTAGCGCTAGTTTATTTATTATTCCGGTCAACATTTGTGTCCCCCCCTTTTTCTCGAGATTGGCGGGACCGATCGGGCTGAAATTCTCACCATAGTTGTAGGGTGACCTGAAGTGCTCCCGTTTGTAAGGGCATCCCGATATCTCCCGGATTCCGGGAATGGCGAATCCCGGAATTTTAAAAATCGTAAGGGGGGACCAAGGGAAACGTAAAAATTTTTTGTCTCCGATTTTGCTTAAAAGTTGGTCATAGGGTAAGTCGACCACGCTGATTTCGAAACTGAAATCGAAATTTCCGGAAAATTTACGGATTTCGAGATATTCGACCCGGAAAATTCCGGATTTTGAAAAATTTCTACAAAAGTGGTCGATATGGTACTCAAATGAAAGAGCTCGCCGAGCTGAACAACTTTCCTTCTTGCGACATTTTCCGGAAATGCGTCTAGCGAAAGTTATAGCCGAAAAACTGAAAATCCGGGAATTCACGAAAACCCGGATTTTGGACTTAAAAATTTTTTGTCTCGGAATTTGCTTAAAAGTTGGTCATAGGGTAAGTCGGTGGTGCTGATTTCGAATCTGAAATCGAAATTTCCGGAAAATTTCCGGATTTCGAGATATTCGACCCGGAAAATTCCGGATTTTGAAAAATTTTTCGGAAAGTGGTCGATATGGTACTCAAATGAAAGAACTCGTCGAGCTGAGCAACTTTCCTTCTTGCGACATTTTCCGGAAATGCGTCCAGCGAAAATTACAGCCGAAAAACTGAAAATCCGGGAATTCCCGGAAAACCGGAATTTTAAAAATTGTCCTAAAAGTTGTCAATATGGTACTTATTCGAAAGATCTCAGCGAGTAGGGAAAAAGTTGTGATAGGGCCAAAGTCTGAAAATGTTCCAAAACTGAGTTTGAGCCCGAGCCAATATAAGCACAGAGGAATAAGAGGAAAATGCCGCGACAACCCGTTGATGCCGGTAGGATTTATTATTATTGGGTTGTCGCATTTTTTAAAAAAAAAGACAACCCTTTGATATGGCTAAGTTTCTTTATTTATTTATTTATTTATTTATTTATTTATTTATTTATTTATTATTCCGGTCAACATTTGTGTCCCCCCCCTTTTTCTCGAGATTGGCTGGACCGATCGGGCTGAAATTCTCACCATAGCTGTAGGGTGACCTGAAGTGCTCCCGTTTGTAAGGGCATCCCGATATCTCCCGGATTCCGGGAATGGCGGCTCCCGGAATTTTTAAAAATGGTAAGGGGGGACCAAGGGAAACGTAAAAATTTTTTGACTCCGATTTCGCTCAAAAGTTGGTCATAGGGTAATTCGACCGCGCTGATTTCGAAACCGAAAACGAATTTTCCGGAAAATTTACGGATTTCGAGATATTCGCCCCGGAAAATATCGGAATTTGAAAATTTTCCCCAAAAGTGGTCGATATGGAGCTCAAATGAAAGAGCTCGTCGAGCTGGACAACTTTCCTTCTTGCGACATTTTCCGGAAATGCGTCTAGCGAAAGTTATAGCCGAAAAACTGAAAATCCGGGAATTCACGAAAACCCGGATTTTGGACTTAAAAATTTTTTGTCTCCGATTTTGCTCAAAAGTTGGTCATAGGGTAATTCGACCACGCTGATTTCGAAACTGGAATCGAAATTTCCGGAAAGTTTACGGATTTCGAGATATTGGACCCGGAAAATTCCGGATTTTGGAAAACTTCTCCGAAAGTGGTCGACATGGTACTCAAATGAAAGAGCTCGTCGAGCTTAACAACTTTCCTTCTTGCGACATTTTCCGGAAATGCGTCCAGCGAAAGTTATGGCCGAAAAACCGAAAATCCGGGAATTCCCGGAAAAACCGAATTTCTAAGAATTGTCACAAAAGTAGACTCTATGGTACTCATTCGAAAGCTCTTAGCGAGTAGGAAAAAAGTTGCAATAGCACCAAAGCCTGAAAATGTACCAAAACTGAGTTTTCGCCCTTTAGATAAGAGGAAAATGGCTGCGACAACCCGTTGATGCCGGTAGGATTTATTGTGTTGCCCACTTTTCCAAAGGAAATGGCAACACCTTGTTATTGGTCTGTGCTTATTATTATTATTATTATCCGTCTGTCCCCCCCCTAGATCTCGAGATTGGGAAGGGGTACAGGGCTGGTTGATACCTTATTGTGAAGCCCTTGACTAGGACATCTCCGGGAAGCAAGATGGCTGCGATACCTTCCGGATTCCGGGAATGGTGAATCCCGGAATTTTTAAAATGGTAAGGGGGGACCAAGGCGAAATTTCAAAATCCAAAATTTTGTCAAAAATTTTTTGTTTCCGATTTCGCTCAAAAGTTGGTCATAGGGTAATTCGACCAAGCTGATTTCGAAACTGAAATCGAAATTTCCGGAAAATTTACGGATTTCGAGATATTCGCCCCGGAAAATTTCGGATTTTTAAAAATTTCTCTAAAAGTGGTCGATATGGTACTCAAACGAAAGAGCTCGTCGAGCTGAGCAACTTTCCTTCTTGCGGCATTTTCCGGAAATGCGTGCAGCGAAAGTTATGGCCGAAAAACTGAAAATCCGGGAATTCACGGAAACCCGGATTTTGGACCAAAAAATTTTTTGTTTCCGATTTCGCTCAAAAGTTGGTCATAGGGTAATTCGACCAAGCTGATTTCGAAACTGAAATCGAAATTTCCCGAAAATTTACGGATTTCGAGATATTCGATCCGGAAAATTCCGGATTTTGAAAAATTTTTCCGAAAGTGGTCGATATGGTACTCAAATGAAAGAGCTCGTCGTTCTGAGTAATTTTTATCATTACCGTATTTATACCCCAAAGGAATGTGCTGTGGGCAACACATTCTTGCAGTAGCGCTAGTTATTATTATTATTATTATCCGTCTGTCCCCCCCCTAGATATCGAGATTGGGAAGGGGTACAGGGGTGGTTGATAGCTTATTTTGAAGCCCTTGACTAGGACATCTCCGGGAAGCAAGATGGCTCCGATACCTTCCGGATTCCGGGAATGGCGAATCCCGGAATTTTTCGGTTGGTAAGGGGGGACCAAGGCGAAATTTCAAAATCCTAAATTTGGTCAAAAATTTTTTGTCTCCGATTTTGCTTAAAAGTTGGTCATAGGGTAAGTCGACCACGCTGATTTCGAAACTGAAATCGAAATTTCCGGAAAATTTACGGATTTCGAGATATTCGACCCGGAAAATTCCGGATTTTGAAAAATTTCTACAAAAGTGGTCGATATGGTACTCAAATGAAAGAGCTCGCCGAGCTAAACAACTTTCCTTCTTGCGACATTTTCCGGAAATGCGTCTAGCGAAAGTTATAGCCGAAAAACTGAAAATCCGGGAATTCACGAAAACCCGGATTTTGGACTTAAAAATTTTTTGTCTCGGAATTTGCTTAAAAGTTGGTCATAGGGTAAGTCGGTGGTGCTGATTTCGAATCTGAAATCGAAATTTCCGGAAAATTTCCGGATTTCGAGATATTCGACCCGGAAAATTCCGGATTTTGAAAAATTTTTCGGAAAGTGGTCGATATGGTACTCAAATGAAAGAACTCGTCGAGCTGAGCAACTTTCCTTCTTGCGACATTTTCCGGAAATGCGTCCAGCGAAAATTACAGCCGAAAAACTGAAAATCCGGGAATTCCCGGAAAACCGGAATTTTAAAAATTGTCCTAAAAGTTGTCAATATGGTACTTATTCGAAAGATCTCAGCGAGTAGGGAAAAAGTTGTGATAGGGCCAAAGTCTGAAAATGTTCCAAAACTGAGTTTGAGCCCGAGCCAATATAAGCACAGAGGAATAAGAGGAAAATGCCGCGACAACCCGTTGATGCCGGTAGGATTTATTATTATTGGGTTGTCGCATTTTTTAAAAAAAAAGACAACCCTTTGATATGGCTAAGTTTCTTTATTTATTTATTTATTTATTTATTTATTTATTTATTTATTATTCCGGTCAACATTTGTGTCCCCCCCCTTTTTCTCGAGATTGGCTGGACCGATCGGGCTGAAATTCTCACCATAGCTGTAGGGTGACCTGAAGTGCTCCCGTTTGTAAGGGCATCCCGATATCTCCCGGATTCCGGGAATGGCGAATCACGGAATTTTAAAAATCGTAAGGGGGGACCAAGGGAAACGTAAAAATTTTTTGTCTCCGATTTTGCTTAAAAGTTGGTCATAGGGTAAGTCGACCACGCTGATTTCGAAACTGAAATCGAAATTTCCGGAAAATTTCCGGATTTCGAGATATTCGACCCGGAAAATTCCGGATTTTGAAAAATTTCTCCAAAAGTGGTCGATATGGTACTCAAATGAAAGAGCTCGCCGAGCTGAACAACTTTCCTTCTTGCGACATTTTCCGGAAATGCGTCTAGCGAAAGTTATAGCCGAAAAACTGAAAATCCGGGAATTCACGAAAACCAGGATTTTGGACATAAAAATTTTTAGTCTCAGATTTTGCTTAAAAGTTGGTCATAGGGCAAGTCGGTGGTGCTGATTTCGAATCTGAAATCGAAATTTCCGGAAAATTTCCGGATTTCGAGATATTCGACCCGGAAAATTCCGGATTTTGAAAATTTTTCCGAAAAGTGGTCGATATGGTACTCAAATGAAAGAGCTCGCCAAGCTGAACAACTTTCCTTCTGGCGACATTTTCCGGAAATGCGTCCAGCGAAAATTACAGCCGAAAAACTGAAAATCCGGGAATTCCCGGAAAAACCGGAATTTTAAAAATTGTCCTAAAAGTTGTCAATATGGTACTTATTCGAAAGATCTCAGTGAGTAGGCAAAAAGTTGTGATTGGGCCAAAGTCTGAAAATGTTCCAAAACTGAGTTTGAGCCCGAGCCAATATAAGCACAGAGGAATAAGAGGAAAATGCGCGACAACCCGTTGATGCCGGTAGGATTTATTATTATTGTTGCCCACTTTTCCAAAGGAATGGGCAACACTTTGTTATCGTTCTGTGCTTATTATTATCCGTCTGTCCCCCCCCCCTAGATCTCGAGATTGGGAGGGGGTACAGGGGTGGTTGATACCTTATTTTGAAGCCCTTGACTAGGACATCTCCCGGAAGCAAGATGGTTCCGAAATTCCGGGTTTTGAAAATTCGGATTTTTCGGGATGGAAAGGGGGGCGAAGTCTCAAAAATTCAAAATTTGGTCTAAAATTTTTTGTCTCCGATTTGGCTCAACAGTCGGTCATAGGGTAACTCGACCACGCTGATTTCAAAACTGAAATCGAAAATTCCGGAAAATTTACGGATTTCGAGATATTCGATCCGGAAAATTCCGGATTTTGAAAAAGTTCTTCAAAAGTGGTCGATATTGGGCTCAAATGAAAGAGCTCGTCGAGCTGAGTAATTTTTGTCCTTACCATATTTTCTGGAACTGTTTCTAGCGAAAGTTATGGCCGCAGATTGGAAAATCCGGAATTTCCGGAAAAAACCGGATTTTCAAAAATTCGTTGAAACATGGGCAATATGGTGCTTAATTGAAAGCTCTTTGAGTCCTGGGACAGATTTCCTGAACAGAAACAGCTTAAAAGGTCTCTAGTACAATTTATACCCCAAAGGAATGTGTTGTGGGCAACACATTCTTGCAGTAGCGCTAGTTATTATTATTCTTCTTCTTCTTCTTCTTGTCCCCCCCTATTAACTCAAGCTAGGCTCAATGCCCGGAGCTGAAATTTGGTGGGTATGTGGGGGTTGGTCCCAAACCTGGCCCATTTTAATTTCATCGCTCTAGCCCCACCCAGTCGACCAGGGCAGGGAATTTAATTTTTTAAAATCGTAAGGGGGGACCAAGGCGATTCTCAAAAATGGTCGAAAACTTTTTGTCTCCGATTTCGTTGAAAAGTTGATCATAAGGTAATTCGGGGACGTAGATTCCAAATCTGCAATCGAAATTTTTTTACCTTTTGCGGATCTCCAGATATGGCCAAAAGTTACACTGTTGGAGACCGCAAAAATGAGCAAATTGCCCAAAAACGCCAAATATCAGTGTTTTCCGAACTAGTTAGTCAAGTTGAACTGGTGGATTTGCTAGAATACCTTTTAACAGGCAATATCAAATAACTTTTAGCAATAATTATCGTAAATCTCTTATCCCAACTGCCCTTTTATGGGCAACCATCTTGCAAAGATTGGTCAAAAATGAAAGTTGTCGAATCCTACTGATTTTGGTATCATTCGAAAGGTCTCAACGAGCTATAAAATAGTTGTAATAGGGCCAAATCCTGAAAATGTACTAATTTCGAGTTTTGACCCTCGATACGCTGATGTTGCAATAATCGACTAAAAAGAAAAGTTGTCGAATCCTGCTGATTTTGAGATGATACGAAAACTCTCAACGAGCTACGAAAAAGCTGTAATAGGGCCAAACCTTGAAAATGGACGAAATTCGAGTTTTGGCCCTCGATACGCTGATGTTGCAAATCGGCCAAGACTGAAAGTTGTCTGTGAGCAAATTGCCAAGAAAGGCCTAATATTAGTGCTTTTTCGAACGCGTTAGTCACGTTGAGCTGGTGGATTTGCCAGGACGCCCTTTAAGAGGGTGTATCAAATAACCTTTAGCGATATTTAGTCAAAGATTCGTTATCCCAACTGCCCTTTTAAGGGCAACCATTTCCAGAAAAATTCCTCATCCCAACTGCCCCTTTAAGGGCAACCATTTTCAGAAAACAACACGGAAAATGCTCTTTGTCACCCATTTGACTGAAAATCGACGCTACAAAGTTTGCTGCCTACAGAAAGAAGCGGCGGCAAACCATTCATGCCAATTTAGCTTGTATATATATAGTTTAGCTTACATACCAGTGCGATTTCAGCTGGCAGCTTGCTATAACTGACTTCTGAAAGAGATGAGTTGGACTTTAGTTGGACGGAAAGCAGAAATAAGCTGACAAGTAATACGTTTTCGAAATAAAAGCGTTTGTTTTAATTAAATTGCTTAGAGTTATCTTGTGGTTAGACAACTTGACAAATAAATAGGAATTTGACGCATGTCACATTGGCGAAAATAACGGGCCTTGAAGGAGTCATTTAAGGCGTCAATATGAGCCCGAGAAAGCGAGCTGCTCATATTAAGCATTTAAATCTTGTCTTCTAGACATTTAAATGCTGGCTCATATTAAGCATTTTGAATCTTGTCTTCTACCCATTTAGATGCTGGCTCATATTAAGTATTTTAACTCTTGTCTTTTACGTATTTAAATGCTGCCCTTAGCTCATATTGCATTTTACATGCGACTGCAAGGAGCATTTTTCCTACTTGTCTTCTTCCATTTTTGGTATTGTTGTAGAGTACGTGGCAGCATATTCGATCTCATTTTGACCCACACAGGACCCACCCACCGCTGTTTTTGGGGCTTTTCCCAACGTTGACCCTGGCCGAGGAACCACGGGCGCCCCCGAGGGTCACATCCGTCGGTTTCGGCGAATGCCCATTGAAACGAGCGTAGTCGATTTACTATGTATGCCCCAAAACGTCGAAAAACGTCGAAAAACGCTGTTTTAGACCATTTGACCAGTGGTCAATAGGTCCCCTAGGCCGTAGTGACCACTGGTCACTTCCATCGGTTTCGGCAATATGACCATTGAAACGACCGTAGTCGATTTACCATATATGCCCCCGACCAAACGCCGAAAAACACTGTTTTAGACCATTTGACCAGTGGTCAATAGGTGCCCTAGGCCGTAGTGACCACTGGTCACTTCCATCGGTTTCGGCAATATGCCCATTAAAACGAGCGTAGTCGATTTACTATAAATGCCCCCGTCCAAAACGCCAAAAAACGCTGTTTTAGGCCGTTTGACCAGTGGTCAATAGGTCCCCTAGGCTGTAGTGACCACTGGTCACTTCCATCGGTTTCGGCAATATGCCCGTTGAAACGAGCGTAGTCGATATACTATATATGCCCCCGACCAAAACGCCGAAAAAAGCTGTTTTAGGCCATTTGACCAGTGGTCAATAGGCCCCCGAGGCCATAGTGACCAGTGGTCACTTCCATCGGTTTCGGCTATATGCCCATTGAAACGAGCATAGTCGATTTACTATATATGCCCCGGCCAAAACGCCAAAAAAACGCTGTTTTAGGCCGTTTGACCAGTGGTCAATAGGTCCCCTAGGCCGTAGTGACCACTGGTCACTTCCATCGGTTTCGCCAATATGCCCATTGAAACGAGCGTAGTCGATTTACCATATATGCCCCCGACCAAAACGCAGAAAAACGCTGTTTTAGACCATTTGACCAGTGGTCAATAGGTCCCCTAGGCCGTAGTGACCAGTGGTCACTTCCATCGGTTTCGGCAATATGCCCATTGAAACGAGCGTAGTCGATTTACTATATATGCCCCCAACCAAAACGCCGAAAACCGCAGTTTATAGTGAGTTTTCCCAAATTTGACCCCGGGCGAGGAACCACGGGAGCCATGCTGACCAGTGGTCACTTCGGGCGGTATCAGCAGTATGCTCATCGTTTTCAGCGACCCCGATTTACTACATATGGGCACCACCAAATGGCCGAAAATAGCTGTTTTTGGGGACTTTTCCCAACTTTGACCCTGGGCGAGGAACCACGGGCGCCATGCAGCCCGAGGGTCACATCCGTCGGTTTCGGCGATATGCTCATCGTTTTCAGCGACCCCGATTTACTATATATGGGCACCACCAAATGGCCGAAAATAGCTGTTTTGGGGGACTTTTCCCAACTTTGACCCTGGGCGAGGAACCACGGGCGCCATGCAGTCCGAGGGTCAAATCCGTCGGTTTCGGCGATATGATCATCGTTTTCAGCGACCCCGATTTCCTATATATGAGCACCACCAAATGACCGAAAATAGCTGTTTTTGGGGACTTTTCCCAACTTAGACCCTGGGCGAGGAACCACGGGCGCCATGCAGCCCGAGGGACACATCCGTCGGTTTCGGCGATATGCTCATCGTTTTCAGCGCCCCCGATTTACTATATATGCGCACCATCAAATGGCCGAAAAACGCTATTTTAGACGACTTTTTGACAATTTTCTATGTTGGGGCCTCGAAAAATTTCTAAGTCCAAACGCTTCGCAACCCCATGTTTGACAGTCTGTAAAAATCGCTAGGAGCCAAATTGGGCAAAAATAATCAATAGTGAACAGGTTCGTGGTTATGCTAACAAGATAATAATAATAGGTAAAGGTTACCACCATAAGCCATGTGAAAAATCCGTTGGACACAAAATTGTACAAAAGCGTAAAGGACGAACACAACAGAAAAACAAGCTAAACTGGCATGAATGGTTTGCCGCCGCTTCTTTCTTTAGGCAGCTAAATTTGTAGCGTCGGTTCTCGGGAAATGGTTGCCTCTGAAAAGGTAGTTGGGATAAGGAACTTTTCTAGAAATAGTTGCCCTTGAAAGGGCAGTTGGGATAAGAGATTTTCACTAAATATTGCTAATAGTTACTTGATACACCCTCTTAAAGGGAGTCCTAGCAAATCCACCAGCTCAGCTTGACTACCGGCTTCGAAAAAAGTACTGATATTAGGCTTTTCTAAACAATTTGCTCACTTTTGCGGACTCCAACAGCGTAGCATTTGGCCATATTTCGAGATCCACGGGGGCTAGAAACATTTAGACTGCTGATTTGGAATCTGCGTCCCCTATGACCGACTTTTCAACCAAATCGGACATTAAACGTTTTTATCCATTTTTGACACCTTCACCTGAAAATGGTTGCCCATAAAAGGGCAGTTGGGATAAGAAATTTTCTACTAAATATCGCTGAAAGTTACTTTGCACTTCTTTTTAAAGGGTGTCCTAGCAAAGTCACCGGCTAAACTTGACTAATGAGTTCAAAAAACACAACTATTAGGCGTTTCTTTACAGTTTGCTCAGTTCTGCGGTCTCCAACAGTGTAACTTTTGGCCATATCTCGAGATTCACAAAAGCTAGAAAAACTTCGATTGCAGATTTGGAATCTACGTCCCCGAATTACCCCAGGACAAACTTTTTGACCAAATCGGAGAGAAAAAGTTTTCGACCATTTTTGACACCTTCCTCTGAAAATGGTTGCCCATAAAAAGGCAGTTGGGATAAGGAATTTCCGATTAACTATTGCCACAAGTTACATGACACTTCTTTTTAAAGGATATCCTAGCAAATCCACCGGCTAAACTTGACTAACGAGTTCAAAAAACACAGATATTACGCGTTTCTGGGCAGTCTGCTCACTTTTGCGGTCTCCAACAGTGTAACTTTTGGACATATCTCGAGATTCACAAAAGCTAGGAAAATTTCGGTTGTAGATTTGGAATCTGCGTCCCCGAATTACCCTAGGACTGACTTTTCAAAGATGTTACGGGTTTCTGGGCAGTTTGCTCACTTTTGCGGTCTCCAACAGTGTAACGTTCGGCCATCCCCCCTTACGATTTTAAAAAATTAAATTCCCTGCCCTGGTCGACTGGGTGGGTCTAGAGCGATGAAATTAAAATGGGCCAGGTTTGGGACCAACCCCCACATACCCACCAAATTTCAGCTCCGGGCGTTGAGCCTAGCTTGAGTTAATAGGGGGGGACAAGAAGAAGAAGAAGAAGAATAATAATAATAAATCCTACCGGCATCAACGGGTTGTCGCGCATTTTCCTCTTATTCCTCTGTGCTTATATTGGCTCGGGCTCAATCTCAGTTTTGGAACATTTTCAGACTTTGGCCCTACCACAACTTTTTCCCTACTCGCTGAGATCTTTCGAATAAGTACCATATTGATAACTTTTAGGACAATTTTTAAAATTTTGCCTTTCCGGGAATTCCCGGATTTTCAGTTTTTCGGCTGTAATTTTCGCTGGACGCATTTCCGGAAAATGTCGCAAGAAGAAATTTGCTCAGCTCGACGAGTTCTTTCATTTGAGTACCATATCGACCATTTTCCGAAAAATTTTTCAAAATCCGGAATTTTCCGGGTCGAATATCTCGAAATCCGAAAATTTTCCGGAAATTTCGATTTCAGTTTCGAAATCAGCGTGGTCGAGTTACCCTTTGACCAACTTTTAAGCAAAATCCGAGACAAAAAATTTTTAAGTCCAAAATCCGGGTTTTCGTGAATTCCCGGATATTCAGTTTTTCGGCTATAACTTTCGCTAGACGAATTTCCGGAAAATGTCGCAAGAAGGAAAGTTGTTCAGCTCGACGAGCTCTTTCATTTGAGTACCATATCGACCACTTTTGGAGAAATTTTTCAAAATCCGGAATTTTCCGGGTCGAATATCTCGAAATCCGGAGATTTTCCGGAAATTTCGATTTCAGTTTCGAAATCAGCGTGGTCGACTTACCCTATGACCAACTTTTAAGCAAAATCGGAGACAAAAAATTTTTACGTTTCCCTTGGTCCCCCCTTACGATTTTTAAAATTCCGGGATTCGCCATTCCCGGAATCCGGGAGATATCGGGATGCCCTTACAAACGGGAGCACTTCAGGTCACCCTACAACTATGGTGAGAATTTCAGCCCGATCGGCCCAGCCAATCTCGAGAAAAAGGGGGGGGACACAAATGTTGACCGGAATAATAAATAAATAAATCCTACCGGCATCAACGGGTTGTCGCGCATTTTCCTCTTATTCCTCTGTGCTTATATTGGCTCGGGCTAAAACTCAGTTTTGGAACATTTTCAGACTTTGGCCCTATCACAACTTTTTCCCTACTCGCTGAGAGCTTTCGAATAAGTACCATATTGACAACTTTTAGGACACTTTTTAAAATTCCGGTTTTTCCGGGAATTCCCGGATTTTCAGTTTTTTGGCCGTAATTTTCGCTGGACGCATTTCCGGAAAATGTCGCAAGAAGGAAAGTTGCTCAGCTCGACGAGTTCTTTCATTTGAGTACCATATCGACCACTTTGGGAAAAATTTTTCAAAATCCGGAATTTTCCGGGCCGAATATATCGAAATCCGTAAATTTTCCGGGAATTTCGATTTCAGTTTCGAAATCAGCGCCACCGACTTACCCTATGACCAACTTTTAAGCAAAATCGGAGACAAAAAATTTTTAAGTCCAAAATCCGGGTTTTCGTGAATTCCCGGATTTTCAGTTTTTCGGCTATAACTTTCGCTAGACGCATTTCCGGAAAATACCGCAAGAAGGAAAGTTGTTCAGCTCGACGAGCTCTTTCATTTGAGTACCATATCGACCACTTTTGGAGAAATTTTTCAAAATCCGGAATTTTCCGGGTCCAATATCTCGAAATCCGTAAATTTTCCGGAAAATTCGTTTTCGGTTTCGAAATCAGCGCGGTCGACTTACCCTATGACCAACTTTTAAGCAAAATCGGAGACAAAAAATTTTTACGTTTCCTTTGGTCCCCCCTTACGATTTTTAAAATTCCGGGATTCGCCATTCCCGGAATCCGGGAGATATCGGGATGCCCTTACAAACGGGAGCACTTCAGGTCACCCTACAACTATGGTGAGAATTTCAGCCCGATCGGTCCAGCCAATCTCGAGAAAAAGGGGGGGGACACAAATGTTGACCGGAATAATAAATAAATAAATAAATAAATAAATAAAGAAACTTAGCCATATCAAAGGGTTGTCTTTTTTTAAAAAAAAATGCGACAACCCAATAAATAAATAAAGAAACTTAGCCATATCAAAGGGTTGTCTTTTTTTTTAAAAAAAAATGCGACAACCCAATAATAATAATAATAATAATAACACGACGAGAATAAGGGTTTGCCCTTTTCCTTCGGAAGTAGCGGCAAACCAAAAACCACACATACAAAGTGGTCAGAAAAGTCGATTTTTTCAAAGTTCATTTTTTCCGGGCAAGTTTGGTATCATTCGAAAGCTCTTGGCCTGGAGATTTCAGAAATGCAAATTTTAGCTCTCAACTCCTTACCGTTAATTAGTTTTGCTTAATTAACGTTTTCAAAGGCTGCATTTGACCGTTTTAGCTCATATTATGGGGTGCTCTCCGAGCTACCCCATGACTTGTGCTCAGCTTGTCCATAAACTGTTTCCATAGAAACACCTCCACTACGTATAGTGGAAGAATCTCAAAGTGGTAGGCTTAATGTGGTACAAAACCTGGGAAACCAGCAGAGAATAAAATAAGCAGACAATAATAAAAATCATCTTTAAAATGCTGAAAATTTAAAAAAAAATAATAATAGCGACTTTTAGTGAGTTGGAATAGTTAAAAAATTGTGGAGAACCCACGCGATGGCCTCACCCCACTGACATCTGCAGGAGGCGAGATTTGGGGCCGGGGGGAGGGTGAGCTAGTGGGAAAAAGATTCAGAGAGATGGTAAGCTCGAGGTCTGGGCGCCTCGGGTCCGCTTCTCCCAAAAATACGTACGTATGGTTCCCAGCCTCCTTAAAGCAAAAACTCAAGGACAAGTGTTGCTATGTCTGCTAAATAATAATGCGAAGTCCGGTTTATGCTATACTTGTAGGCTACATTACAGGATGTCTGGAACTTGTATATTCAAATTACAGTAGTTATGCAATCCAGACTTCCTAAGGTGCTAGGAGCACCTTATTTTACACTGTCTCCAGCGACTTTTCAGACATAAGGCGCCGTTGCCACCACTATGATACTTTCAAAAGTCATACTTTGCTCGTTCTTCATTGCTCTGCAGAAATGTTGTATAACAGAGATTATGAGCCATCATAATCGAAGGATACAGAGATGCAAAATCCAGCGTAGCTATCGGGTTTTTGTAATATCTAAACAAACCAATCAAATATGACAAGCACGTCAAAAGTGTCAGCAACTATCGCACACTCAAACACAAATACGTATACAGCACATCCAAATCCAAACACAATTCAGGCCACGGATTGAGCATTAATAATTCGCCAGATTTTGGTAAAATTTTATTAAATTAAAATTCCCCTAAATTTATTCGGCCTAATTAAGTCAAAATTTAAAAGAACACAGACTGGAAAAGATAGTGCGAGGTCGGATGAGGTGAGATAGCTCCCACGGGCATTGAAAGTGATAGAAGACATACTACAAAAAACAAAAGGGCCATTTACCAATTATTTCTAAACTTTCAAATAGCCATGCTATGGAAGCAATGTGGTTTGGTTGCGCCAGCTAACAGAGAAAAAACCTCTAAAAACAGTTATCTACCAAAAATATCAGCTAGAAGGGAACATACCCTCTGCAAGCGTCCAACACCGTTGCTCCGGTAAAGTCGTCATTGGGCTCGATCCGAAGGGCTGGAATCACGTAAGACTCTTCCTTTTTCTGAAAAAATTAACGCAATATAAGTCAGATTGTCAACCACACACAATGTTTATACAAAGAAAAAAGTTCACGCAACCAACACGCATATAAGCATGTTCACAAACAATATGTGTAGAAACTTCGAATGCTTGGATATAGATTGGAGGTTCCAACAAACCCAAATCCAGAATGCATGAAACAAAACTCAGAAGACACTAACTTTTCTCATTAGCATAGAAATGACCTTTATCTGTTGACCTCTGGAAAGCAGATACGACAGAGGAACCCCGGTGACCCGAGCCATTTCAATATAGTTAATGATACACATTAACTTGTCCAGGAGTCGTAGAGGTAGATACGCGTCTTTCAGACAATACACAGCCAGGCGACGTCGAGTTTGTTCATTTCCATTCTAAAGAAAATCAGAATACAAAAAATAATCCAAAACAGAAAATCTGAAAACAATAGATTGTGTTCAAATAAAGCCAAAATGGGAATTCAAATTTCAGCATTAAAGTGTAGCAAAAGATTCATTGAATACAACAAAGAGCGGCGTCCCATGTTTATATTTTCTTGTATTTTGGGGTAATAACTTTCGCGAAAGTAATCCAATCTTCCTGAAACTTCCAGAATACACTACTTCGATGTCCTTGAAGTTAAAGTCTTACACTATCAGTACTACTGGACACATTAGAAACAATCACCGAGACTTTAGTCTCAAAATCTGAAAATTTTTTGTTTTGACCGAATAACTCTCATACAGTTGTTTGAAATTAGCCAAAACCGTATTCAATCGAAAGAGCTCGTTACACTGTATAACTTTGCTCTAAGACATTTTTTCAACACTCCGACAGATAATCGAGATTCAAGATTTTTGAAGATCTGATCAAGATCTGATTTCCAAATTTCCAGACCTTTGTCAATCGATGCAACATATTGTAATGACAACATTCGACAACGGTATAACCATATGAAAAACCGCCCAGAATCCTTGGTGCAACAATGAGCTTGATTACTTGAGTCTAGCTACAGTTGCGGCTGGAAAACTGATTTTTCAAAAACTGCAATCAATTTGTTTTAAACAAGGATTTCTAAGCATTGCCTCAATCAAACAGCAAA
>JASAND010027662.1:0-31188 GCA_030248195.1 Trissonchulus latispiculum | reverse complement strand
TCACCGGCCAACAGACTAACCAGGCCCATATCATCAATTACCGGGCCAACCCGTACCTCCGGACCCTTGCCAACCACGGAATCCTCCGGGTCCTAACACAAGCATAAAGGACATAAAAAATTTTACACATCATATACAGTATCAGAAATGGGAACTCGCCGCCGTAGAGGGACTGGGGGGGGAGGGAAGGGGAAAATGTTACAGTAACAAAAACAAACAAAAAAGGAGTAAATACGACATAATATATGGGGATAACATACGGCACAAGGGCCTACAGTAGAAAAAATGACATAATATAAGGCACGTATGCCACAGTCACAGATGTTAGGCACATAGGCCATACGATACATCACAAAGGCCCGATTAATTTAGGAGAGAGGACGCAAGCCTACAGCTACTGCAGCCCGGAGAGTATCCAGACAACCAGCGACCGTAGACTGCGCCGAAATCAAAGAAAGCGAAAATTAAGCTACGGAATCTATAACGCCGGTCCGGGGTTGACCGCCCACCCTTGCCCAGCCATAAGCCAGACACAGGCGACGAGCAACCACGGACCCGCCGTGATACGGGACGGTAGAACACCCCCGGTACTATTGCATAAGCAAAATGGCCGTTAAATTTGAGTAAAAAGGTGAAGGTAAAAAGGGTAAAAGAATTTGAAAGAATACGAGGTAAACAAGTCCTCGAGTACCCTCCGGCAGACCCTAGAAAACATTCGCAAAAATTTAGAAAATTCCGGTAATGATTTGACGTAGCAGAAGAGTAAAACACGGAAAGTAAAGTCATCTTAGAAAAATCACAAGAATTTCACGAAAAGAAGGTGGTCCAGGGTACACGAGTAATTCCTTAATCTCTATTCCCCCGAAACCACACATAACAGGTTAGTAGATAACAACAAGAAAACTCTCCTGCCAGTACGGGCCAAGAACGTACGTACGACATGCATGACGTACATTATGAGCCATGGCCGACCCGGTCTCCCAGCGGTCCCCAACGAAAACGACGAATTTCTGCAAAAATAAAGAGAAAAGCTTCCAACGGTGAAACATACAAAAAAGATTCAGCTTTTGTAAGAGTATTCCGCATACTTAAACATACATAATACGTATACCTAAACTTACGTATACGTATATAAATAGAATTCACCGTCTTTTTGTGCGTCTCCTGCTATACCAGACGAGGGATCGTTGGCCTCACAGGGCGCGACCGCGGAGCCCCCGACTGGTGGGCAGGAGACAATTTAGGAAGCATGATAATAACCCCAGGGCTTCAAGCTGAATACTCCGCTCGCCCCCTCCCAAAACCGGAAAGCTCCTACTAATCACTGACACCCGACTAGTTTAATTTTAAAACAAAAGTTTTCAACAAAGGTTTTTTCAGAAGAAACAAAAATTTCCAAATAACACAAAATATGCCCCAAATGTGTCCAAAACAGTTCAAATAAAAAACAAGACAAAAGTATGAACGTTCCAGAGCCTGCCCCGTGTTGGCAACCAAATGAGAATAACAATACTGCTAGAAAACTTATGTGAGAGCCGGACAGAATAACTTCACCACTGCTGATACAAAAATGGTTCCAGTTATTATGTGAGCCAGCAATCACTGAAAAGGCGGGGCCGACCTGGACCTGAATCAAATGGGTTAAAACCGATTTTAGTTTAACCGGTTACGGTTTCTAGTTCGGTTTGTCCGTCCTATATGCTATGTCGTATGTTACTTTCTTTTTCTAACTTGTTTCGTTTTTACTACCATTTATCGTACCGCGGGTTTACGCATAATTTCGTACTGCCATTTATACCTGCCAGTTTTTGCCATCTTTGTTGGTGCAGCTATACTTCCATGTGTGCTTTATTCATATGCAGCTTTATAACGGCATTTAATCCAGATTCGTACATAATATGCTTACTCCGGGGGAGGCTTCCCTGGACTGGATACCCGTATCTTTTCGTTCTTTTCGCGCAATTTCTCATAAATTTTTATAAATTTTCCTCCGGAGTAGCCTCTCCCGGAGCACTTATATACACATATTTTTCATATATAATCGGGGTTAAAGTTCTATTTCTTTGTCTAGTTCTCCATAGTATATTTCTACTGTATCTTTGTCTAGTTACTATAATGTTTAGTTGAATTAGTGTTTCTGTACTGTGATGTCTAAATAGAGTCGTCCCTACCCTATCCGTCCCTACCCTTTTCTATAAAATTTTTTGGGTTACTCTCCCTTTTGAGACCTGCGCTCCCGTCGCGGCTGAAGGGTTCTATGTCTTTTTGTGTTGAGTCTATGTACTCTAGTGTTTGTGTGTGGTCCGGCACGTGCCGAAGTAGCTTTACCCGTGTCTCGAAAACAGACCCCTAAAATTTGGCAAAGCCAGGGGCTCGAGTGAGATACAATTTTAATCCTTTCTGCTTACTAAAACGCGTTTTACCTCTACTAGTACCTAAGTTACGTAGGTTAACCCTCATTTTTAACGGCTACTAACTCTGCCTGGAGGCCGCGGCGAGGGCGCGCGTTTCAAAAGAGGGGGTAATCTGTGAACTATTTTCGGTTATTCTCCTTGATTTTCATCTAAATTACTCAAAATGCAGTGTTATCTTTATGAACGATAAACGTAAAATTGTCCTTCTGTGTAGGAACCTCGGTTCCTAGCTAAATCAGTCCGCCATTGAAATTGAGCGCCTGCTCACTCAGTCTTGGGATTTTCTGTCTAGCAACCGGTCGGGTGTAATTGTCATCTCCCACTGTTGGGGTCAACTTTGGGGTTAGTTTCATTATCTTTTGTTCGGGGAACTTTGTTCCTCTCCCCAGTCCGGGTTGGTGCTTGCTTTATAGCATCCGTGCATAATTTTGTGAAACTTTCCATTTTTGTTGCGTTGTGTGAACTGTATGTTCTTACATTTTTGGAACTGAATATTGTCTTGCCTTTTTGTCAAATTTTGTGACTTTGTTTAAAAGCACAGTAAACTCACGGTACTTTATAGACTGCCGGCGCCTGCTGTAGTTGTTTAGGGACTTTAGCGAGTTAGGAGCGAGATTTAGGGTTTGACATGCGCACACTCACGAACCTAACAATCTTCTCTGGAGTCTAGATTTATTCGTTTATTGGAAAACAACTAATCTTTACACCGTTATGAAATGTCGGTCGTGTATTAATTACTTATGGCAAGCTGACTTAGCTGACCTGACATTGCTAAGTCGATGGAATGACGGAATAAAGTATTTGCTAGTAGTAATAGACTCCTAAATTCGCTTGGGTGCAGCGGTGAAAATACAAAAAAGTCAGAGTCAGCAAAAAACGCCTTTTCGTAGTATTGGAGCAGACAAACCAAAGAAAGTCATGAAATTTATACTTTGACTCTGGCAGCAAGTTTAATAATGAAAGAGTGAAAGATGTAATTAAATCTAAAGACATAACTTTCTTATCAGTCGTAACCCACAAACCAAAACTGCAATGGCCAAAAGCTTTCTTAGAACCTTAAAGTCTCGCTTATATTGGTATTTGACTCATAAGATCGCTTGGCACTACATTGATGTGCTGCAAGATGTTGTTCACTTTTATAACGGCACTAAACATCGCAGTATAAAAGTGGAACCTTCTGCAGTCCACGAGTCAAACGTCAAATTAGCCTTAGTAGAGCGATTTCGCACAAAAATTCAACAGTATGACCATAATTCAAGTTTTCAAAATCAACTTAAACCAGAAACGTTTTATACATAACAAGCTACCCCTAAAAGGGGCAATATTTCGCTCATTTAAACATGAGTTAAACATTCAACATTAACCACATTAAACAGTGAGTTCATTTAAACGAAACAAATATTCTTGGTATGTGCTGTGTACCTAAACGGGAGGTCAAAATTCACTGACCCTTGAGGTAGCAAATTTGCGTACCCCTTGTGGAAGCAGTTTTCTAAGCATACTTTTGAAAGCGATTTTTTTTATCGATTTTTGCGGTTTCTTGCAAAAAACTGCGATTTTTTAGCAAAAACAATGCTTTCGGACGTTTTCTAGCGAGAAATAGTGATTTTAAGTAAAAATTCCGACGAAGCCGGAAAATTTGTGGAAAGTTTTGTCGGAAAACCTATTTTTGGGGAATTTTCCTACCTCTTGTGACCAATTTTCTTAGCCCTTGTGAGACGAATTCGGACCCCTTGTGGGCGACTTCCCCAAGGGGGATTCCCTCGGCCTTGTCCACCTGTGGTATATACCTTGCATCAATTGTGTTTCTTCTCAGTTCCTTTAAATTGTATCACAGGTAAACCGGACACAGTCGAACACAACACAATTCAAAGACAGAACCGGGCAAGACAGCTGGAAATGGGCACCGGATGTTTTTTCTTAAAAGGAAATGTTTCATTAACGAGTATGGTTATCCGCCAATTTTGAAATGAAGTTCAAAACGTTTTCCCAGCTGTAGGTACTACGCAAATCTGTCAGTTTTGGATTGTGCTTTTATATCTATCATCGAGTCGAGTCAAGTTGGTCAAGCTAGATTTTGAATTTCAGTTTCAGCTTCAGCAGTTTCATAATCAATTTCAAAATACTATCAATTTTTGCTCAATAAATGAAAAGGCTGAAATGAAATCAAATGTTTGTGGTTTCGCCAAATCGAATAATATCTAGACAAAATTTATTTATGCATTACTCAGCTCTAAAACTGCATACAAATACAAATATCCATAGGTGTACCCACTTTAGGAACTGTCTCAAAATTCAAGTTCAAATAAATCGTATTATTTAGCAGAAATACGTTTCGAAAATCGCATATGCGATTTAGTTTTTGCTTGACAAAAAACTGCTGAAATGTCATAAGTTAGCTTCTCTTCAAAGTTTTTCATACAGCTGTACAATAGTTTCAGCTTTGTAGCCTAGTTTTTGCAGTAAGCAAAACATGGAAACTTCTGGCTTTTTAGACAAAATATAAACATAAGAAATCGCATTTTCGATGGAAAAGGAAACGTTTCAATGAATCGTATTATGCGATTTTTAATTTGAGACAGTTCCTTAGAGGACACTTTGGACGGTGTGTGTGAACTATTGTAACAGCCAAGGAGGAAGTTGGGAGACTTCTTTTTTCCGTTTCGATCTTTAAGTCAGGGTGGCATAGTCTTGAGAAATGTTGGCAATGGTGGTCAAGACGATTGTATTGCGTTAGGGCGCCTGTTTGCGTTAGGGCGCTCAGTGTGTGCGTTAGGGCGCTCAGTGTGTGCGTTATAAGGCAACTGGGGAGCAATTAGTGAAATCTTTAAAGTAAGAATTAGCAAATACAAAATACTTTAAAGTGAAAAGTTTAAAACTAAACTAAACTAAAACTTTAAATCACTAATCAATGTAAATTAATTGAAAAATATTTTATTTCTGAATTTTTGTAAAATAATCTCCATTATCGTGTTGGGGCTTTCAAATTTCAGCAGTAAAAGTTTCATTGTAGAAGAAAAGGGTCTTTCCCATTATCCCCCCCATAGCTCTGATGAAGTACCGAAGAAGCACAATTTGACTGATTGAGTTGAAATTTGGTGGAGGTAGGTTTTCGGACCTGCTGATTTCAAAAATTTTAAAATTTTAAAATTTTAAAAAATATTACTTTCTATTCTGCTTAAATTAAATAGTCGATTAAATTGCTGAATAAAGCTGGATATCCTTCAAATTTTAATGTTGTCCGTATAATCAGGATGTATATGCTCTTTTTTGATTCTTGAAAAGGTACTCAAAAATTATCATTTCAGATGTTTCCCAGCACAACCCTGTGGTTCAAAACAGTCGGAACAAGTTCACTTCAAACTGTTAATTACTTAAACTTTAATTACGTTAACCTAGTATTACTAGGTTAATAATAGTGTAGGTAAGAGCTAAAATCTAAGGCCATTTTTGAATTCTGCGTAGTCAAATTAGCCCTAGTAGAGAGAGAGTTCCTGCAATCAAAATTAAACACTGGCTGAAAAATTTCTCAATGAATATAATTCTGCAAACCCTTCCTACCACCCTGCCCTACTAATAACACCTTAGCTAATACAATTATCAGTTGTTTACTGTCATTTAATCAAATAAAATCCATCTATGCTGGCATAACGTCCAGAAACAAAATTAAAGATTTAGGTAATTTAAGGGCACTCAGTCCTTCTTGAATACATCACTGGCATTGGAAGATACGACTGAAGGTCGAAATCCCTGGCGAGTGATGGAGTCTTTATAGTGCTGAATCATTTCATCGCTGATGGACCAGAGAATCTTGGCCGCATTTTCGTTGACCGACCGTCTGGAAACGGTGATCGGTTTGCACTGAACGAAATATTTGCCGCCGAATTTTTCGATGTCCGGCTCCGTGGCCAGGTAGACGGTTGTGGAGGCACCGTGTTCCTGAAATCGAAGAATTTGTCACACAAATTGACACACAAATTTTTATACTTGGGTGGACAATAGAGATGCGATTAGGGCCGACAAAGCCCGGTCCGGCCCAGCCCGGCCCGACGTTTCTCACAATAATTTATTGCACATATAATTTCCAATTCCAATAATTGTTTTTGACTTCCTGAATTCAAAATTTCTTGCTTTCTTTGCATCAAATGTGCCAAGTATTGTTAAAGTTTGCTTACTATTTTTTGAAATTTTATATTGATAAAGAATGCCTCTTTGTGTACAAACATCTTCTTCGGAGTAACAAAAATTCTGTCCACTATATGTAACTGTTTTAAACTCACGAAAACATTAAACTATTTCGGTAAATCGACCACAGGCAAATTTAGTCTTCCTAGTACATAATTTCCTTAGTAGGGTAGGATGCTGAAATAGTCGTCATGCCACGTGAGAGAGATGACTCTAGCCATAACTTAGAGAGAACATGAACTTTGGATCTCGAGAATATGATAGTGCGGCAGAGCAGAACACAAGATTAAGGTTTCAAAACTCTATAGAAGAATTTTTTAAAATCAGGGTTTTTCAGGGCCGGGCCGGGTCGCGCAGACCTAAACGGCACTCTGGGCCAGGCCAGGGCCTGAAATTTTTAACACAGGGCCGGGCCGGGCAGACCTGAAATTTGAGCAGGGCCGGGCCGAGCCGGAGACGTCGGCCCTGATCTCTTTATCAAAGCAGAGTTTATAGATAAAAATTGACAACAAAATTTTAGACAGACAATGATTGAAAATGACAACTCATTTGCATACCGGATCAACCGTAAATGGCTTCAGGCATGAGCCCAGACAGCAGGTCAAAAACGAGTAGTTTCTGGCAATATTGGTCTTGACTACGCCCGGATGCAGGGAGTAGGCCGTAACTCCTTCCGCGGAATAGCGTTTGTTGAACTCCAGTGCAAAAAGGATGTTACAGAGTTTCGAGAGACTGTAGGCTGCGTAGGTGCCGTTAAGTTTAACCTTATGAGTCGGCGACAGGGACTCCCATGACATTTGTTCTGGATTCAGGAAGGTTGTTCTGGAAGCGAAGAAAATCGACAAAATTTAAATTAAAATCTAAAAATAATTTTAATTCAATGATAGACCAATTTAAAATTCATGATTTACACAAGACTGATTATATCTACACTTAGGTATTGTACTGTAAACTGCGCGAGACTGATTATATCTACACTTATGTATTGTACTGTAAACTGCGTTTACTGTAAAGTTACGAACACATTTGATACTCTATTTCTTTTATTGCTCAACTGGCAGCTCCTTCAATTTCAGTTGCCCATTTACAAACCATTCTAGCAAACAAAAATTCAGTTTCAGCTATTTTTGTGTATTTATACAAACATTTATTTATGTGTATAGGTATATTTAAGTAAAGTAGGATTCTAGTTTAATTCCTACTTATGAGCATCGGAAGAGACCACGACAACTCGGGCAGGAGCACTGGCGATTAACTGAGGCAGTAGCAGTTGAGCAAGATAAAATTGAGCCAAATGGTTCACTTGAAATGTCGTCTCAAATCCGTCGTCCGTAATCCGGTGAGGCGGATTAATTAATCCGGCATTTAAGATTAGACAATCCAGTCGCCTAGAAATACCAAAACATCAATATAAATATTTGGTTGGTTTCAACTAGATCCAAGAAAACCAAAACCAGTTTTAAATTTGGCTTCTAGCCGGTAGTGTTCAATAAAAACTCTACCGAAGCATTGTTAACGCCTATCACAAGTTAAAAACTGGGTTAAATCAATGAGCTAACGATAGTAAAGTTTAATTTCATTAGCTAATTAACAAATTAATTAGATGTTTGGAATTTGGATGAATTGAAGATAAACAAACCTTTCAGTTCCTTACCATCCTTTCTGTTTGAAGTTTCTAGCACACTGTTCCACTGATTTCATTTCGCTCAAGTCCAACTGAATTATATCGACTGCGGCATTTTCCTGGAATTAATTATCAATTAATCACATAAAACGGAATCAATAAAAAATTGGATAATATAACCAATTATGAATATCAAATTATCTGTGTACTTCAAAAGAATCGAATATTTCGGGAAAGTCAGCCCATATTTAGCAACGTAGATTCTAACATTTCAATGTTCATGTGATCAGTTTCGGTAATTGAAAACACTTTTGCTAATTAATAATTTTTATATCAAACAATGCTAAGATTCTTGATAAGCTGTAAACAATTACGAAATTTTACAATTAATTAAACTCTCAAATATTTTACATATTCATCTAGAATCAAATCTTTGGCTTCACTGGCTGCCACCATGTTTCTACAGGCGATCACCACATGACTCTTTGCGCCGGCCAAAGCTTTCGCTGCTTCGAATCCTATAATTAGGAACATATTAATTAATTAATGTATGACCAATCTCATTCCAGTATGGACATACTCTACTGGAAGCTGTACATTGTGAATGCCGACTTGAATTCTTACTACCTGAAGTGTAATAGTTGGTCTCGTGGTAGGGTTCTATCCGGACCGGCTCAACCAGCCGTCCGCATTTATGGGATAACGTAGAGAATGGGAGGGTCTTTTCCAGATTACCCCCCCAGTGTTGAAATTTTTAAAACTTGACCAATCGAGCTGAAATTTGATACGGAACTGTTTTCAACAACGCTGAGTTAAAATATCGCAAAAGTTTTTGATTTCGCAAAATTCGATTTTTTCGATTCGTAAAAGGGGACCAAGGGGACTAAAAGTTGTATGGAGAAATTTTCTGGGTCGCTGAACACGAATCCAAAGTCCGTTTATCGATTCTGCTTTTCGTTGGCTCAGTATAAGCTTACAAATTAAGCTTACAATATACACTCGTACCAAGCTAACGAAAAGCTGAATCAAAAAACTGACTTCAGATTGGTGTTCAGCGACCCAGAAAACCTTTGTATTCTACTATTGTACTTTTCAGCAAAATCAAGGACAAAATTGTTTCGGGTTTCTTTGGTTCCCCCTCCATATCGAAAAAATCGAATTTCACAAAATTGAAAAATTTTGCGATTTTTGAACTCGGTGTGGTCGAAAACATACCCGTACCAAATTTCAGCTCAAAACCCTTTGGGATTTTTGAACGGCAAACCTTCTCCGAAGCTGGGATCGCCTCCGCCCCGAGAATCGTAACTGGTGTTTATGCAGGGTCGCCTTAGCAAACCATCCACCCGGAAGAAACCAGTTATTATACTGGTTCATTGGCACGAATGAGTAAGAGCTACAGAAAAGAAAAAATTCGTAGAAACCGAGTTAACTAGGTCCAATCCCAGATTGTATATATATATATATATATATATATATATATATATATATATATATATATATATATATATATATATATATATATATATATAAAGAATAATTGATCATTTAATTGATAAGATAGATCAAGGTTCGATTCAAACTCACCTATGCCACAATTGGCTCCTGTAATCAGAAAAGTTTTTCCTCGAAGATTTGAGCCTTGAACCACCTGTCGGCAAGAAGCTTTCTTCAAATTTCGCTTTGACATTTTCTCTGTTTAAGTTTAATTAATTACTCTGAAATTATCAAAAATTACAGTAAAATGTGATAAATCCAGAAAGATATATTGAGAATGAATAAGCTATAGGAAGTAAACTGTTCTAGACTGAGTTAGATTTATCAAAAACTCTATTTCACTATAAGCTTTTTAAAAAATAAGGTAATTAATTTTAGATTCCAGCAGCAGCATTGCATCATTTTGCATCCTAAAAAATCACAAGACAGTTACAGATGAAAGTGCACAAGCTGTTCGCGAAAATAATCAGCAAATTTTGTTATCACATTTCACGTCAAAAGGTGCTGCTTCAAGTTTTTTGCCAACCATTCAACGCATTTAGTTCGCTAGTTCCAATGACGTTAGGTACATTCTACCGGCCAGCATAACATAAATCAAAATCAAATTCCTTTGTAACCAAACATTTTACGGTCTTCAGGGTTTCCCTGTTCTTAAACTTTTGACCGAATAGCAAACAATACTGTACAAATTGTATCTTCAGTGAATTGTATATTTTAAGCTTTGAGAAACTTGCAAATTTGCACCTCACACAAACTGCACAGGTTACAGTTTGGTAAGATAAGATCGGACTGATCTGGGCAGTAAAAATGTGATAAGATAAAATCGAAATTTGACTTAAAACTTAAGTGACAGTTAAAATTTAAATTTAGCCCTTCAGCACAGCTAAATGGCTGTGGTGTCATGGTGTGCACATGGCTTGTTTAAAGACAGTAACTTTAATTTCGCGTTAGCCATAAGTCGAATGTACTCAGCTGGAATAAAAGTTTGCGATAAAGCTTTGCTGCTGCTCAAACTGCGCTGCTTGAGACTGCAATTGACAGTTAATTGCAGCAAACAGATCAGTAATATAATCTACGCTGTATCATTAAATCTATTTGTCTTATTTTGACGTCACCTCCAGCAAAAGATAAGATATTGCTAAATCGTTACAAGATAAGGACGTAGAAATCGCTATAACACTTGAAGAATCCAAATATGCTGTTTCTATCATAGGATTATTGACTGGACTAAACGTGGAAAAATGGAATCTTTGAACGTCTGCACTCTTCACTGATTGTTTTCTTGTTTCACGAAAACGAAAACATTCATTCCTTTGCTTTCCAAATGCTATCCCCTTTTGTCACCAAATGTCCGGAAAAAATCAATCAAAAATTGATCATTTATTATTTCAAATTATCGAATTACTATTGAAATCGGAGTATGAGCATTAAATTAAATTAAAAACCCTTAGTGAGCCCATAGAAAGAGTCCTTGAAACTTTTCAGCAACTCTACTCAAGCAGCTCAGATGTAAAGCGATGTTATCAATGAACAAGAAATTTGTTTTGAATCACCATGTTTTCATTTTTATACTAGAAATTACTGAAACAACGCTGATTTATTAATTTGATGACAGCAGTAGAAACGAGGAAACGCCCATTATAGTGCAAACGAGAGCAAATAATGAGTTTAAATTCAGACAACATTCATGTAAAGACTAGAAATCGGAAGACGTAAACAGACAAAGTGTGTAAGACGGAAACTAACAAACCAAGACAATGAAAAAAGGTTAAAAATCCAGTCCTTAACAAACTGCGGTTTCTGACTGTGCTTTGATTGGAGAATCAAGTCACGGGTTTATGTCATGACTTAATCATCTTTGAAAACTCAAAATTTACTACATTAAATTACCAATAATTTATCTAATTATACTAAATTGTAAGCGGTTGATATGCTAAATCATTACAGGTTAACGTTGCTACCTATTTCGAAGTTAGGTGTTAAATAGTTTAAACCCGGAAGAGATCAATTCTCTAACAGATTTGAAGTGAAGAGAAAAATAGAAAACCGTATCAGACTGTGAAATCAAACAAATTTGGTGAACTTCATTTTTTATCACAGCAAACACTGGCTGCAAAACATAGTGGTTAAAAATCATGTAATTTATCATTAGTATTCAACAGGTTGAAGTATTGACTGTGGCAAACGTAACAGTCAAGGTTGACTTACAGTTTTACATTAAAGTGTGCATCAAAAACGTCCCTATAAAATAACTGATTTAATTTAATCCCAGTAGTCCTTCTACAGTGCATTTTAATTAAGCCGCATTTATAAAACGAAATCGCTTTTTCCTATGATTGCATTCGTTCCTTCGACGAAAAGCCGTTTCGAAAGTCAGACAGAGATTTTATACTTTAAGAATACAGAAGGCAACAAAGCTTGTCAAGGAATGTCGAATAGGGAAATATAAACGGTGAACAGTAGCAAAAGCACAGGAAAAAGTAAAAGAAAACTATGGCAAGGACTTAACAAAAACAAATTGGCCAAGAAGAAACTGGCTAAGTTTGGCACAAACTTTGGTAATGGGTAACTGCTTATCATCATTATCTTAACTAAATGCAAAATTACTCACTTTAAAATTTATTTACCTTTACGCATCACTGTGGCGACATTTAATGGTTTTTAACACCTTGACATAAAGTGCTGCAATTCTGCATTATTGTTAAAGGAAATTGATTACGTATAAAATTTTTTTACGACATATATTCTGCATACGTTAACTCGAGTTTAAAGAGGTAAAGTGATAAAGTGGTAAAAAACAGAGAACTCCAACGTGCAGAAGGTTATAAAGTGCGGGCGCTTATCTCCCGATTCACAGCCCGAAGCCCAGAGTGACAACTCAAATGTTGACTACATCTGTGGAAGTGGCCAGCCCTTCATCAGGCATTACGCCAGAACACAGACTTCTATTACCTTTCAACCGCGTGGTACCCGGATCGAAGATATATATAAACACAAGGCTGCCAGGTGCCTCAACGGAGAAGTTTATGGAGGGGATGAAAGGCTAAAGAATTTATCCCTGCACTGAGAGCTTTCGATTAATATATAATATGCCATATTTTGAAAATTTCGAAAAATCACCATTTTTTGCCATATGGCTGCCAGACCGACAAATTCCGTTACAGCGACTAAGTTGGGCCACTTTAGCTGACATAATTGTAGTCAAAATTGAGCTGCAGCCATCAGAACCAAAGTACAATGAGATGTTTTGGCATTTACAGCTGCTGATTGACATGGTCTCACGTTATGGACAAAAAATCGAAAAAACTTAAAATTTTGGAAAAAACCAAATTTATAATGATAAAAATCTCGAAACTGGGCAAAGATTATCAGCCCCATTTGGTATCGTTAGGAACGACTTTGTGTACTGTGATTCGTTGGAGTTATATTTTCTAATTACATAGGTCTTTGAATTTTTGTAAAGCTTGATCAAAATTGAAACTCACCTGTGTTCAGTAACGTTTAAAGTAAGAAAACGTTAAATTTCACAGTCAGCAGGATTCAAAAATCATTTTAAAAATTCAAAGGCCTAACTTAAAAATCTAACTCCAACAAATCACAGTATCGAAATAGATGTTTCTAGTGATGCCAAATTATGCGGATAATCTTTGCCCAGCTTTGAGATTTTTTTTATCTTGGTGCCCAGCAATTCAGGTTCTCATGAGAGACCTTTATCATGCTGCTCCCCGCGGTCCGTAAGGAGGACAAGAAGCGGAGAGACGAAGATCAAGGATAGAAAACATGATCCCCAAGCAGTCCTGACGTACGGTTATTTCAGTCACGCCCAGGGTAACCGCAGTCGTGCTGGTCGGCGACTGTGGCTGCCCCCCGCATATCAATAGTGACTAGGATGGCGGAAAACTGTAAACCCACTCGGTAGGGTGAAAAAAGGGAAGAAAAACGGCTGCAGAGAAGAGAGGAGAGGAAGGCCGAGTACTTAGACAGGAAAGTTGGAAACTCCACCTAATGTATATTTGTTTGTAAAATAAGAATTGTTATGCCAAATTTATCTTGGAAACCACATTAGCATCTGCTGAACAATTGGATATACTCTTAAAGTAAGAGATGCTGATTATGAATGCAGTATACGCTTTGAGATTAGTAAAGTGTCTACTGAGCCAGCAGTTAGTGTATTCTTTCCTAGTTTGTAATTGAGATATGTGTTAATAAGTATATTAGTAATGCTGTTAACAGTAATCTATAAGCTTTATAATGTTTGTTCCTGCTAATCTGTTGAAATATTTGTTATCATAATTTTATCTCCCTTTGACTGAACTAGCAACAAACACAGGGGGACCTTTTTCACCCCCCATGTCTGTTATTAGTCCAAATCAAATTCTATAATATTTGAAGTCTATAATACAGAAACTATAGTTTATCTATATAAAAGATTTAAAGAAAATTAACTAATCATGTTGAAACCTGACTTATCTTCCAAATGACTTGCGCGTCTGACAGAGTTTCGGCATTAAGCACAGGAGATCGCTGGCTCTCCCCATCGTGCGAATGATAGGAATCAGAAGAGGATGGCTTTGCATTGTAATATCCCTTTGGATTGCTACTGTCAGTCCGTAAGTGCCAATATGTCTGGAAACACACAACCTTGAATTGTCTACCAAAGATAGATTAAGTAATAACTGAACTACAGCTTGTTTGCAGTAACTAGCTCTACCTGCCTCTGCCTGCTTTTAATAGACATCAACTATTTTAGTCTTGACTCTCACCCAAATGCTGCAGTATTAAACGAGATTATTGAACGCGAGTTGCGAAGTGCTTTATCTTTGAGATTTTTTGTCACTAGACAAAATATTGAAACTTTCCCTTTTCCCAGGTGTAACACATACTGGCATCAACTTTGAGGTAAAATTGCTCATTAACCGTAAGAGATCTGACTTTAATTTCAAGAACTAGTTACAATATACCAATCGGACAACAGAATATGTGAAAGTGAGAGTAATCGGAGATGGTCAAAAGCATGGAACCCTCCCACTTAAGGCTTGATTCGACCGTGAACAACTGTCAGTTCGTCTAACGAATGTCTTGTTCATAGGTTAACGCGGCGGGTCTGGGGGGGTCCCTCCAAGCCCCCCCAACCCGGACAAGGTACAAGCTCCATCGCCGTCGGGAACAAGGGGTAACAAAAAATCGCCAAGGGGTAACCAAAATAGCCGGAAAAATTAGCTTTTACAGTAAAATTTAAAAAAATTTCCGGCTTCGCCGGAATTTTTTAGCTAAAATGTTTGATTTTTCGGGAAAATCGGGCAAAATTTTGAAATTTTTTTTCAAAAATTGAAGATTTTTGCAAATTTTAATAAAAAAATTGTAAACTTTAATAAAATTAGCGTTAATTTTTCGAAAAAATTTACAACATATTCTTGAGCTACAAGCCCCCCTGAAATTTTTTTGTTCATGGTGCAAGCCCCCTCACAATTTTTTTGTGGACAAGCCCCACCCCAGGACCCGACCCTATGTTAATGTATGGTCTTGTTTGTGTGATATCGACTCGAAGGTGCGTCTGATCCTCAATTATGAACCGGATTGTCGAGTTGCAGTGGCACTACAGTCAGAGTCACTTTATTCTTTCGTTCATTCTCTTACCATCATTACAGATTAACATCAATCAATAATTCATATCAATATCAATAAGTTAATAACAGGCGTCTTGAAAATTGAGCCAGCTGTCAGCACATTACCGATGCCACGTATCTCCTGATTTAGTAAATATCTTACGAATTTAGAATGTTTGCTGAAAATACATTCTCCATCGCTTGTTGCAAGAATATGTTACACTGCTGTTTTTTACCTTTTCAGAAGATTATATATTTAAGAAATTTCTTTATAGCCAAGGAATTCTTTTTTACCTTTCAGAAGATTATTTAAGAAATTTCTTTATAGCTAACAAATTCTTTATAGCTGTGGGCAGACATGTGCAGGAGGGGAAATTCTGGGGGTGGGGTGAGCCGGCGGCCGCAGGTCGCCGGAAAACCGGATTTTTCCGGTTTTTTGCCCAAAAAACCGGAAAAATCCGGATTCTGGGGGGATGAGGTCCAGGTCTGGGGAGGGGCTGAAAACCCCCCTCCCCAAACCCCCCCCCCCAAGCACACGTATGGCTGTGGCACCTGTAGGTTCCTTATGGTTTGTTAAAAGGTGCAAATTTGTTTGTATGCTACATTATTTTCAGATTTGTTGATTCTAATCTGGTAAATGAAGCAGTCAAGGTTGGCCGCACAGTTTTGTAATATTGCAAGTTTGACTGTTTAACAGAAACTAAACTTTGTAGTACACACATATAATGTTTACTACCCGTATAGGTTTAAACGTTTCCACAGTGCATAGTTTGCCGTTTTCTTGGGCAGTTTAAAACAGGTCTTATTTTTCAGGGGCGTTGCTTGAGAATTGAAGTACTGCAGAGTATTTTTATGAGATTAGGCTTTTCTACTTTGTTCTAACTTTTTGTTGCTTCTCCCACGCTGTTTCTCTTTTTAAAAACCAATTAAGCTGTTTCTATCACAGTTTTGGCATTCGAACATTTCTGATTTCTCCAAATGAAATCTATTTCAGTTTTTTCACGACGGCGAATTTTAATCTCATATCCATAAAAAGTACGCCTGCGATGTAAAGCAGGTGTTTTTAAATCCTTTGAATTTTTTGAACATATTGTTAACTCAATCAATGTTTTCACCTTAAGCTGAGCGTCGTAGTTAAACTTAGCTTAATCCTGATTAATGATGTTATATACTTTCTAGGGCCCAGTATGTATGTAATATCTTTCGGAGTTTTAGGCATATTTAAGTTTTTATTTAGTTTTGATTTACCTTCTGTTGCTTGGTGAAATTACCAAATCAAATCCTGACTTTATGGCTGTGAGACTTTGCTCATGATGAAACATTTGCTCAATGCATGGAGTCTACAGTTGCTGGAACTGTTTGCCTTGTGGAATAGTTTATTTGCTGTAAGCTTTTGAGTCTAAGTTTGAGTTTGAGCATTTGAGTCTTTTAATTACAACAAAAATACAAAAATCAAAATTAAAACGTGGACATCCAGAGGGTCAGAACACCTTTGTTGGCCACCGTTTACAGTGCCTACATAAAATAGACATACTAAATAAGTGAAACACTGAATTTCAACAGTTAAACTTTACGTTACTTTACTTTCAAGTTTAAGGTCTACTACCCTCCTAGCAAATTCTGTTCGAATTTTCACAATTTTGCACAAGTTTGCACAATTTTACAAATAGGCTCCTGCAAAATTATTATAATGCAGTAAACATTGGAATTGAAATATAGATACAAAAAATAGCTCTGCTTATAATTCTAAGTTTATCTAAGCTTTGATAGTTTTTTTAGCATGGACCTCTTGACGTAGTTGACAATAACGTTCTACCACTGTTTTGCCCAAATGATTCAGGTTAGTTGTTAATCGTTGGAATAAATAGCTTAGTGGAAAGATAAAGTCGGACCAAAAACTCTTGGAACCGAACTGTGTGTGAACCCCGGTCATGAGTTATCATTTGAAGTTAGCCTACTTAAAGTAAATTTTTTACAATCCTAATGAGAGCATGGGGATCAGCTAAAACCATTATATCCGGTCTCTACATCCCTTTCCCCTCGCTTCGGATTCGGAAAGAAAATGCTAACTCATACTCTAGGATGTTGGTCCTTGTCCCAAACCATTTACGAAAATCGGGTCACATTCGGTCCATGTAACGGGATATCTAGGATACGCAAACTGTACTGCAAGATGGACTGATCGTACAGTTTTGCAGATTGTATTTTTGGATTCCTCGGGTCGATTAATTTAGCTCGGTGAGTTTAGCTCTAGAAGTGGGTTTAAAAACCAGGATTAGATTAAAAATCAAATCCTGAGTGCAATAAAGAAATACAACTTATTTTAACCCACTTAATCTGAGGTGCTATTTCTTTAATGCGGATTAATTTTAATCTAATCCGTCCAAAGCAATAGGTCATAGTGGCACCCTAGACTTATGACGATGCTTTGTAAGGTGGTCCTGGCCTCTATGGGCAGTCTCGGTCTGTGGGTAGGGTAACTGGCTTAAGCCAAACCTCCATGGCTACGTTTCTATATCCAGTTTTACAGCTGGCAGTGGTCATAGTCTTGACAATTTTAGACTGGTTAGTTTTTGTTTAAGGATGGTTCAACACTGGAACCAGTTGCATTTTGGTTATAAATGATGGAAACTTTACCTGGAACGAAGCCAAAAAGGAATGCAAAAGGTAATTGGAATGAGCTCAAACCAAATTTTGCAGTGTCCTAATCAGTTTTCAAGTTTCAATGATTAATATTTATTTGTTAATTAATTTGTTCAACTAGATTTAGACTAATAAGTTCAGACTACTTAGTGCTTAGACTATGCCTTTCTATCATGTCACCAAGGCTGTAATGTTAACTGCACAAGATCTTTACATAAGGCAACTTAGGTAAGGTAACCAAGCTTTATCCTAAAAATGCTTAGACAATTAATTAAGCTTTCTTTAATTGGAAGATGGCCTCAGCGAAACCCTGGCAAGATGGGACGGCATGAAGGCTGGCGTAATGATCCCATCTAATTTTAGCCTAAAATTACGCGTCAGAATTCATTGATTAATTGCTGTCCTTTATCTAAAAAAAACAAAAAATTGTTTTTTTAATTTCAGCCGTGGAGGATATCTGTATTCCAGCGATGATTATTCTATCGCCAAATCTCTTGCCCTTAGCAGTTTCAATTTCACTTCAGAAAATGACGAACCCGTTGAATTTTGGACAGGTAAGAGTAAAGTTAAACTTACGAAATTCAATTTAATTTATAATCATCAAAAAACTCGAAGACGTTTGAAGGAAAAGTTTAATGGACGACATAAATACAATATCTTTGTTGTGCAAACAACTTTAAATTCATCGCATCTGCAATCAAGTAATAGTACACAATTGTTTCTCTGCCTCATTGCGACCTTAAGTTTGTTTGACCGGACACTTTTTCTTTTCCTTTAGCTTTGAAACTGAATTCTAAATAATGGGTCTCACATGCATGCTTTTTCACAAAAGAGTAGATTTTGACTAGATCTATTGTAAGAAATGAGATTGTCACTTCAGCACCTGAGACCCGAAAAATTTGGTCCTCGGGTGGGACTCGAACCTACTACTTTCGGATTAACGCTCCGACGCTTTGCCAACTGAGCTACCGAGGCTACAGTCGCACCAACTTAGAAGGAGTTCGTATACAAACTGAAGTGACAATGAATTGATAATGCGTTATACAACGCGGACGAACACCACAGGTGAACAATGGTGAGAAAGGGCGCCTTTTACGACTAAAATTTCAACAAATTTTCACTTAAAAATGACTATTTTGGCGGTTCCCTATCAAAACGTCTAAAGTCAAAACGTCTAACGTTCATAACGTCTACCGACGAAACGTCTAACGACGAAACGTCTACTGACGAAACGTCAAATTTTTCTAAAATTGTGTCACACGTTCAAAACGTCTAAACTCTCCCAACTTTTGGTGATGATTTTTACTTATTTTGTATGGGTCTGGGTCAGTTATCCTAAAGGCCGCTTTGGGTATGGGTGGCACGGTCTTGCCAAATCTTGAGTTTGAAGTTCTGGTATTGTCCCAAATATACTTCTTATTTTCTGCACTAGCTTCAGTATTCGACTAGTTATTGACTATTCACTCAGTATTCAGTGTATACTGATTGCTGACCGTAATAAGATGGTGCAACAGAGTTAACCGATTGCTGATTACTTATCAATTGTAAGCATAAGTTCTAAAATTTCTAGAATTGAAAAGTGTAGTGTAAATTGTAATTTGTAAATTTTATAAATGTTTCAAGTCATTTGCACACCCTGGCTTTTCAGAAATATTTAAAAGCTAAACACAATTTAAAATGAAACACTAAACGTAAAGTATAATATAATGTGATTTTTAAATACATTTACTTCAAAATAATATTAAACCTGATTTGCTTTCTTTTAAAATGATTTTAGACGTTTTGAACGTGTGACACAATTTTAGAAAAATTAGACGTTTTGTCAGTAGACGTTTCGTCGTTAGACGTTTCGTCGGTAGACGTTATGAACGTTAGACGTTTTGACTTTAGACGTTTTGAACGGACACCATTTTGGCTAGAAACGTCCCAAAACGCTAATTTTGCTTAAAAATCGTGATGTTTTGGAAAAAAACGGCAAAATGGCTAAAAATGGCTTTCAAAGGTACACTTAGGAAAAATCGCTTACACAAGGGGATCTCTTTCCCAAATTTGCTTCCACAATTTGCCTCAGTGAAATTTGACCTCCCGTTCAGGTATGACAAACACAGGTGCGAGTCCGGTGGCTATGTTTATTGAAAAGGATTTAGTAAAACTTAACTCGTTTAACTTCTAAAACCCACTGATGAAGCTTTGGGGGAGCTGATCTGATTCATTTTGGCATTTTTCCTTTTTCAGGTTTGAAGCTGATCTCAACTCCGAAACTGGAAAACTATTCCGCCAGCCAGACGGCCCAGATTTTGGACAGTTCCCTAAAAATTTCCAAACGATCTCTGCCCGTTCAATCCGTCATGTGGTCCATGAGCGAGCCAAGACTGCCAACCACTGCCGATTACAGCCCTAAGACTTTCTGTATCTCCATAAATCTGGACTACCATGATGCACAGAATTATGGTTGGAAACTGCAATCTTGCCAGAAACCCTTGCCAACATTGTGCCAGTTTTTAGCCTGCTTTGAAGGTAGCTCTAATTTTCCTGAAGATCATTTTTCATTTTCTTTGCAAATTTCGGGCTTTTGCAAATGTTAGCTATTATCCTAGTTAAGCGGAAGCAAACTTCGATTCGAGTTTGAGTAGGTTCGAATCTATCACTTTGACGCAAGCTCGTGGTCCAGACTCTGTTCAGGGATGTTTAGCTCTTCACTCACCATTGAAAGTAAAGAATTGGCCCAGCCGGGGTTCGAACCACGGCCCTTCTGATCCAGGCAGACGTGCTAACCCTATACACCACAGGGCCATTAGCTGAACTCCCATATCAGGCTTATCAATCTTTCCTATGCCAGCTTCCCTTACATGTCCCCCGGGTTTCTTTAGGGTGGTGAATGCTTTTGGGCTATATTGTTGACTGACGGTCCAAATCAAGATGAAATTTGATGAAACTTTCCAAAATAAGTTCTTTTAGCATTCTAACACCTTCCGTGCAATCCCGCTTCAAATATTCGGCGTCCCGTTTAGAATGGTTTTTGCCGATATTTGACAGTTAGGCAGTAGCTACAGTCATTCGAAAGATCTTGTTGAGCTCTACATTTTTGCTTTTTGAAGCGCCTTTCTAGCTTTTTCGCTATCGTGAGATATAGTCGATTTTCTTATTTTGGCGTTGAAAACTTTTCATTTTTGCAGAAATCAAATAATCCGCCATTTCTTTAGCTACGCAAGCCGTAAAATTAAACTACGGGTGTCAATTTGAAGGTATCGTCGAGACCGATAATCCATGACATTATAATCTTCTAACTGCTATCCTGTACGCTGCTATTATAGAAAATGTAGTTTTTGCAAAAACATGACCACATTTTTTCCAGCGATTGTGGAGCATTTACTCCGTAACCTAGAGGGTTGTCACTTACTGGACGTGTTTTACACAAAAATACCCAGGGTTTCTTTTTTAGTTGTCCAATTGCTGCTTTCTAGCTAAAGTGGTCGCTTGTCAAAGTTAGGAAAAGTAGGCAAAATCCAGGTTGCGCATACATTTTAGCTAATTTCTTTATAACGAAGAGTGATTTCATAGTAATTAAAAAAGGGACCCCAGCTATTTTATAGTGGAATCGAATGATGAGGCCGACCTTTCACGAAAAAATTTACTTTAGTGTGCAAAAATCTGGAAAATTAAATTGCTTCGAAAATACAGTAAAATAATTTCCGAGAACTAAAGTTAGTTTCGTTGTATTTATAAGAAAGAGCTAATGTTAAGCTGGACTTTGATATAAAAATGGCTTTTTAACTCCAAGTAATGGTTGAGTAATAATGGTTCAAAGTTTATGTCTCCAAAAGGAATCACCACCTTAAAACGCGTCCCGCGGTTTACTCAAATCGGAATCGAACCGAGAGCGCACCCAGCGCAGGGCATTCTGAGCCCAAGAGGTCAGTGCTCCCCCGACACAAGTTCCTTGACCCCTGTTAGATCCAACAAGCCAGAAACAACAACTGGGGGACCGGCGACAGGAGTCCAATCCTGGAGTCCATTCCCTTCCGACTCCGGAGCAGACATGCCAACCAACTACACCACAGGGCCATCAGCTAAACTCCCATATCAGGCTTATCAATTTTTCCTATGCCTGCTTCCTTTACAATGTGATATGAACTGTTTAACTCTTTTAACCATGTGAGCTACAAAGATTGGATTTCGTTTTACTGCATTAACGCTAGGGTTGACCGGGCTGGGCTAGGGCTTAAATTATTAGGAGATTAACGGAATCCAATCAAAACCCGAAACCTGCTCGGGCTCGGCTCAAAGCCCGGGCTCGCTGCTAGGTCCAGGCCCCAAACTGAGCCCGGCAGGCACAGTGAGCCTACTAGACCTGATGAGCAGGGCAGGCCCGGCAGGCCCGGCAAGTCCAGGCACTAAAACCGGGCCCGGTATAGTGATCCGGGCTTTCAACCAGAGCCAGGCCGGGCCGTAAGGGCCTAAAGCGTGCCGGCCCGTCCCAGGACGCGAAGCCCGCTACACGAACCGGGAACAACCCTAATTAACTCTTGTAACCCCACAACGAGAATGTTCAAATTGTACTACTAGCACTTTTGGTTTTTCTATTTCAGGCGAATTTCGATGTCATGATAATCGCCGATGCATTAATTCTCAGTGGGTTTGCGATGGTGCCGCTGATTGTCCGGATGCCTCGGACGAAAAAGAATGCATGAGTATGAAATTGATGCTTAAACTTAGCTTCTAAAATAGAACATGCCTTATAATGAAACGAATACTTGTGAAAACTAAAAGTAGCTCACTGGTATACGGAATGTGTTTACACGGCTTTTAAAGCCAGCTTTAGTGTTGTTTTTGAAAATTACTTATGAAAATCACTGAACCTTTACAAATTTACTTGTTTTAACGCCAAAGATAACAGAAACGAAATGATAGATATGTACCACCTAGAGCTATTTGATTACGTTGAATAAAGTATGTATGCAAGCATAAGCATATTAATTCAATTAATCAATTTAGTTAATACCTGTTGAATTTTGAATTTTAGCTTTAGGTTTAGTTTTCATTAGATTAACTTTTAAGTTTAATTTGAATTTTAGAAAGTTGCGGTGGAGACTTTCGCAGCCAGTCCGGAGGAAATATACAATCACCCGATTATCCCCAGAATTATCCAAATAATGCCAACTGCAGTTGGCGAATTCTTCTGCAAAATAGAGACAGAATCAGTGTTTATGTAGGTTTTAGATATTGAAAAATTAATTTATTATAAAATTTTGTAGATTAGTTTGTATTGTCGGCTGCTTTTCATAAATACTAAATCTGATCAGTTTGTATTATATAACTATTTGCGACAACTTGCTCATAAACTAATTACAGAAAATTGAAAATTTCTTTTAAATATATACTTAACCCAGCTAATAAGTATTTCTTTTTTTCAGTTTCGATATTTCAGTACAGAAGAAGATCACGATATCTTAGAGGTATCGTAAATTCCACTTCTGTTTAGTTTTTTTACGATACGTCATACGATATTTGTGGTAGATTAAGGTTTTCACTTTCACCTAGACTGCATATGTATATTATTTTAATGTTTTATTCTATTCTGATTTAATCTATTGTTCAAACAATTAATGGTCAAATCCAAGCCCGAAGCAAAGATTTGTGCTCTAAAGCCTGAAGCCCACATTTTCATATTTTTATTGATTTATATATAAATTATTGCTCAGATAAAATCCACTGAAATCCGAAAACAAAGTACATTAAAGGACCTTTTAAAAGCAGCTTAGTTTTTTCGACACCCTTTTCATGATTGAGGGGATAGTCAAGCTTGCATAGAGCTAAACGAGCTACATAGTTTTAACTCTACTCTACTCTGGCCTGCTCTTCTGGAAAGGGCCAGCGATGAGCAACTTTATTGTCAAACAGATTGTCGTTCTCCAAAGCGAAGACCAGCCACAAAACGGGAACCTTACGGAAAACGAGAACCTAATCACACTACTCTTGATCATACCAAGAGTAGATGATAGGAAGAGTATGACACGGGACTCTTCCTAGTGTAATTAGCCTGTCAGATGCTCGGCACATTAAGGCCGAAATCTCGGGGGGGGGGGGGGGTCACGGTTAACACAGTTAACCATGTGTTTATATGCGTTTGAACTGAAACGCATTTGATTGGCTGCTTAGCTGCTGCTATTGAAATGCACTGGTGAGGGCTACGATAGCTAAGTAACCAATCAAATGCATTTCAGCTTAAACGCATATAAACACACGCTTAACAACGTTAAGCTGAGCCCCCCCCCCCGAGATCTCGGGGGGGGGGGGTCACCTTATACACGTAATTTTGACATAAGGTAGGGGATTATCGCATCAGATTCATTTTAGTTCAAACGCATATAATGGTTAACTGTGTTAACCGGGACCCCCCCCCCCCCCGAGATTTCGGCCTTAATGTTCCGAGCATATGACAGGCCAATTACACTAGCAAGGGTACGGTGTCGTACTCTTGCTATTATTAACTCTTGATCATACTAATCTGTCAGTGTATAAGTCACGTGAACACAACAATTAATCAATGTCATACTCAAATTCTAATGGTTTTGACACGGACTTTTTGGTATGGTTATCGCTTGAACTTTTACTGATTCTTTGTTTTAGGCCAGAGACGGTACCGATTGGGACAGAGCCATTGGACTGGGAAAATATTCCGGAAATCTGACCGGACAATCCTTTGGTTGGATCAGTCAATCCGTCCTCCTTAGATTTAAGTCAGACTCAACCTATACCCGGGGAGGCTTTGACATCGTTTGGGCCCTGGATGGTAAGAAGCGTAAAGAGTTTCGGAAGAATAAAGTTTTTCTCTTCAATTAGATACATGGCATATCCATCCTTCCTGTCTAGGTGGAGTAAAAGTATACATTTTTCACTGTAGGTCGAGAGGTTGACAGAGCAAAATCTTTACATTTTGGTTTGCAAATGAATATGAAATGAAATGAAAAGTTTCTAGTTCAAGCCCAGTTACCACTTACCTGTGCTTGGGAGGGCCCTTCCCGAATCGTCTTCCCTCTATTTCCATTTCATTCACAACAATAACATTCATTACAACATTACCATCTGAAAAGTGTTTTGTCAGTCCTCTGCGATTCACCGACATTTGGTCCCTGCAACAGGTTGACTTTTATTTTCATATTTCCTTTCTTTTTCTATTTATTTTTCTTCTAACATTTTTGTTTCTTCGTGTTGTTTTTGTTTCTATCTCTTTTTCTTCCGTTTCAGTATCCAGTCGAGGCTGTCGACAATCCTTGACTGCGGAACCGATTGCAAAAAATCTGACCTCTCCAGTCTATCGAGAAGGCAGTTTTTGTGAATGGAAAATTTCCACAAGCAGTGACAGTGTGATTAGTGTTGTCGTAAGATTTTTTGTATGATTGTATTAGTGAAGTAATTCTTTGAATTAGATGGTTAAATTCAATTAAGGGGTTATATATACAATGTATATAAAACTGAAAGAACATCTTATTTTCTGCAATTACGCAAAATTATAGATTTTAGAAGGAATACTTAAAACCGCAATTTTCCCAAAGAAGCCAATTTTTAGCGACCATTTTCTCAATGAAATTTGAGAGTGGTGATTTGGATCGGATCGAAAAAATTGAATTGAGAGTCATTCTTACGAATATTGATATAAAAACCTAAACTTCAGGAAAGGAAACATGAAAGCCCACATCAGAGGTGATCTATAAAAGTACGTAAAGAGAAGAGATAATCAAAAATTTTACCAATATTTTTAGTTTGAAGAATTTGGCCTGAAAACGGACGCCGCCAAGCTGAATATCTACGACGGATTTGATGAGAAAGCCCCTCTGATCGCCAGCATTCGAAAGGACAGTCGACCGGTAGTCTACATTTCCTCCGGTCAGGACATTGTCATACGGTTCTTTTCCGATGACAGTGTCAATCAGTTTCGGCTAACTTATAAGTCAGGTAAATAATTCATGCGATTGGGTTTTGGTTTTTCTTGATTGAGGGTAACGAAGCAAGTCGCGTATCACAAAGAGCGAGAAAAATTGGGCTGCTGCCAAGACTCGAACCATGCTGTCTTCGCTCAGCTCGCAGCCGCTCTAACCAACTGATTAAAGAGAAGTGACAGTGTCAGGCCTGAAACTTTAATTCGAGCCCAAACATCAACGAAGAAATATTAAAAATGTCTTAAAATTGTTTTGTAGACATTTTTAAACAGAAATCATTTTTTCATTTAGGTTGTCAAGATCTTCAAATCAATGCCACCTTTGGCACCATCAGCAGTCCGGGCCAGACTTCCTTTCAAACCCTAACGCCCACGTCCTGTTCCTGGAACATCGTTGAACCCAGCCGGCGCCCGCTAACTCTGGTCTTTGATAAATTTCGCCTCCGCCAGGGAGATATGATAAGAGTAAAAATTAGTGGATAATTATTTTAATTGGCTAATTGTGCAGCTGATTGATACTCATGCACATGATAATAAATTAATAAATTAAATTAAGTTATTATCTGTAAATATGAAAATGTACTTTAGATTAAATGAATTTTCAGTTTTGTTTCACAAAAGTATAGGAATGTACGAGGCGACAAGAGTTTTGAAATCTGTTTTATTCGGATTGACTTCGGCATTTGACTCCGCTGAACATTTCGATTTTTAAGAGATACTAATTATAATTATAATTTTATAGATAATTATATAGTTTTATAATTGTATAATTCAATTATTTTTTCTGTTATGCTATATACCTATATATAATATCTATTTATTCCTATATATGTATCAGTTTTTTGTTATGCTTTAACTGTGTCTGAGATTTTGTTTTACTTAGGTGTTTGCCAACTCCAGTGTTGAGAATAACCTCAAACCTCTTTCCATCATAACCCCTGGAAACGAACCTTCTGCAGTTAGAAGTGCCAATGGAACATTTTTCATCAGCTACAGCACCGTTTATCCTGCCAAGGATGCCGGATTTGCTGCCAATTTTTCGATTGGTAAACACAGCATAGCGTTAGTTATTAATTATATTTGAAATAATGAATAAATAATATAATAAAGTGGGCAGTTCTGTTATCAGTTCAACACTTCATCTTCTTCTTCACCAGAATACATAGGTAGAATTCATATTGCTAGCGTTTTGAACCACTGAATAGTTTTCTGCTACTCGAAACAGTTCCACAGTCCAAATGATTTTTTAACAATTAAGTTTAACTTAACTTCTTTCAGACTGTCAGCCCCTGTCCCCCTATCCACTCCATTCCCGTTTCACTCGTTACGATTCGAGCACGAAGGTTAAGGTACCCAACGAAGAGGCCTGGAGATATGGTCTGAGTGTCAACTATTCCTGCGAAGCCGGGTATCAGCTAGTCGGTGCCGTCGAACGCAGTTGTAGTGTAAATGGAAGCTGGACTCAGTATAATCCCACCTGTGAAGGTTTCTGTCATTCTAATATCATTTCATTTTAAATTAGACTTAATTTAAATTTCTAACAAAAATTAATCAAAATAATCATCATCGGCAACGTGTTGGCAAAATGGAGCTGGAAGATTGGTTCCAGCCTAAGCAGTGTAATTGAGCAGTAACGTGGTTTGGTTTTTTTAGTTCCACTCAAAACTGCTCAACTCTTTTAACCCTGTGCGTGCACGAAGAGGATTGCAACAATTTTAATGCATAGTTTACCTGTTTAGCAAACTTTTACTTTTCAGTTTTTTAACTGATGTTGTTCACCGGCCAATTTTTCCGTGGGTATACTGACCAGCAAGCCTATATTTTTCGCCGGCCCGGTATTACTTTAAGTCAGTCCCATAGAGTTGCACTCGTATCTACCCATTAATGCTGCTAAACTGTTCTTTTATAGCCGTTAGCTGTGGTGCCCCGCCCTATGTCACCAATGGATATATCGATGATCTGACTGGTGTAACGTTTGGCTCAGAGGCAATATATGCCTGTCGATTCGGCTTTCGCTTGGAACGAACTAATACGTCGATTTGTACTGCCAAAGGAAGTTGGCAGGGTTTGCCAAAATGCACTGGTAAAGTTGTTGTTTACAAAACCTGACTCTCCAAAACCAAACCACAGCCATAATAGGCAGACAACTCTAGTTTACGACAATAAATTTGTATTGAATGTAAAATTTCATTCCAACACATTTGTATACATTTTTAGTTTTATTTTTGTTTAGAACTAAAGTTACCTATTTATTTATTTTTGGACTTTATTTGATTGATAGCTTTAATATTGAGTTTTTGCAGAAATTGAGTGCCCAACTCCGACAGCTCCACCGAATGCAAAAATCACCGGATTTACCCACTTCAACCTTTACGGGAGAGTAAACTTTACATGTAACGAAGGATACGAACCATTCGGAATTGATTTCCAAATCTGTACCGACGATAACAGTTGGTCATTTCCAACCTTAGAATGCAGGGGTAACTTCTTTGTCAAATGTAACTTAAATATACTCAGTAAATTTACCAGGGATGGAAACTGGGTCATTATTTTTGACCCATGACCCACTTGACCCAAACGCCAATTTGACCCAAACCCAAGGCGACCCATGAAATTTGAAAATTCCGTGACCCAGACCCAAATGACCCAATCGTTGTCGTGACCCAGACCCAGTTGACCCAGGAATTTTCGTGACCCAGACCCAAATGACCCAATAAAATAACTCGACCTTAACTGAATTTACATTATCCTTTTGTGAAGTGGTTTTGAAACGCCATAACTTTCTTGATTTTTGAAATTGGATAAGTAGTAGGTAGGTATACCTATACATACCGATTTGTATAGTTTGCAGGTTCATAGCTCCTCAATCTTGTCATTTTCATTATTTCAGTAATAGTTATTTTACTTGGAAGGTCTGATTGGTTGATGTAGCAAAGTATATATTTAAAATTTCAAAATCTATGGAAGTGTACATGGCTTTTGTCACGTGACCCGGCGAAAACATAAACATAAAACCCAGACCCAAAGTGACCCACAGGAAGCTTGACCCAGACCCACACTGACCCAAACGGTTTAGAAAATCGGTGACCCAAGACCCAGTGACCCAAGCAAAAATGGCGACCCAAACGACCCATGACCCAGTGACCCATGACCCAGTTTCCATCCCTGAAATTTACTTCGTTAACTGTTTCAATTTTAATTTACTTAGTTAACTGTTAAGCTAAAACTTTAAGCTGAAACTAATCGTCATTTAAAATGCCAAATCTGTGTCTTTAGAGTTAGTATGTCAAGTTCCCTCGCTAGCTCATGGAAAGCTTGTGCTAAATGGAAGTGCCAGTTTTGGATCAGTCGCCAAACTGGAGTGTAGTCCAGGATTCATGCCCAACATTGACCACACTGTATGCAACGCATCGGGACAGTTTCTGCCAGATCCAATTTGTGCAGGTGATGATGAGACTAAATTACTGCACAAAGATTTATGATCTGTATGAGCATACAAATAATTACCTTGAAATGGCAAAAACTGTTGCACTTTTGAAGCCTTTGAATCTTCATTTGTGCTAAAATCGGCATGGCAGTCAATGGCAACTTATAGAAATAAAACAGGGAATAATTTTCAGCAATTGGAGATGACGTAAAAATTGTGTTTTCGGTCACCTGTTTGGGAGTTTTAGTTTTAAACGTTTGAAACCATAAGCTCCAAAACCAACCAATTCTCATAATATCCTACGTACAGCTACCGTACTGTTTACGCACTAAATCCAAGACGCTTTTCGCTCTTCTCGCAAAAGAGTTAAGCGGAGTTAAATTAGCTCGATAGATTTCATAAAAACAGTTGAAAGAGGAACAGTCAGGCTTGTGTAGAGTTAAACGAGTTAAAAGAGCAAATTTTAACTCTACTCCACTCTATTCTACTCTTTCGCGAAAGGCACCAAGAAAGTCTAACTGCAGCAGTGGTGACTTTTTTCTTTCTGTTTAGACGTAGACGAGTGTCAGTTTGAACCTAAGCCCTGCAAATACGAATGTTTCAACTTCATCGGTAGCTATCAGTGTCATTGTCCCAAAGGATACCAGATAGTCAATACTACTGACTTTATCGATTGCAATGGTTAGTTAGTTGTTGAAAAAATTAATAGATTGAAAGAAAAAACAAAAAATTACTGATGTATAGTTCAAGACCATTGTATAAACCTCTAGCGTGTAGAGTGCAGAGTGTAGCACACGTTGATAATAGTTCCTAGTGGAGTATTCTGATTCCTGTGGTCTTGATTGACTAACTTGGTGATTTGCAAACTTTTACATCAGTAACCTGTCTTGGTTTTTTGCTTTGTCTTATCAACTTTGAATGCCACATAGCATACATTGCCTGTTCCAGTAGTTGCGTTTCTTGGCTTTTTTAATTTGTGTATCTGTTAGTTTGTTTGTTCATTTTTTACTTCAGACATCGATGAATGCGACCTCGTTTTGGACAACTGTGAACACGACTGCTTCAATACCCTTGGAAGCTATCATTGCAGCTGTCGGGAGGGTTTTCAGCTGTTCACACCCGAAATTGGGTCTAAAACTTCGGTTAACTGGAACCAAAATATGCTGGTCGGTCGAACTTGTGTACCAATTTCTTGCTCTCCACCTCCTGTAATATCTCATTCGGCCCTAAAAGTGTCCAACTCTCAGTACATAGTTGGATCTGACATTACCTATGTCTGTGCTGTTGGATATGCAGCCGAGATAAACGGATCCAGAGTCAGCACTGTCCAATCCCACTGTAAAATTGATTCAACCAATACTACAGGATGGACAAATCTGCCCTTTTCATGTGAAGGTAATGGCGAATGGTTGATAACGTTACAAAATTTCAGTGCTTGTTCTCTTCCCGTTGGTTTTGACAACTGATTGCATTGGTGACGATGTTCCCTCCATACCTGTGTCATGGTTTGGATTCGGGAATTAAACCACACGCTCACTTCGCAGTGGACTTCAAACCACTACTAGGGTGACCGTGTACAGTTAGGGCTCACGCAATGTACAGTAGACACACATCCTGACTGCTCAGGAGATTGTAAGCCATAAAAATTGCTGCAATCTTACCTTTGTTTCACGAATAAATTGGATCTAAATCGATCCTAAATAAGGTCTAATTTTAAATTTCCACAAAATGGCAGATTTGTGATAGGATTCGCGCAAAGATAATGCCACAATTTCTCTATGCACATTATGCTTTTGCGGAGTTTTTGCTTTTTGTTTATGGAAGTATTACATATTATCACTCCGCTAATTATTCAT
>JASAND010027661.1:0-25148 GCA_030248195.1 Trissonchulus latispiculum | reverse complement strand
TGGTGACAATTCTTCCACTGTCATACAAGCCAATGCCTTTGACTTGATGTCTTCGCAATTCTCACCCTGTGACAAAGACACAGCTATTAACCCAAGGAACCAGCCAGTAAATACAATTTGTGGGGTTTCCATCTTCAAAGCTTGCGTTGTGGTACTAGTCGATGAAAGTAAGCAGAATTAAAACGTCAATAACTGAGCGCTACTTTATACCATGGGTAGCAGTGTTATCTCTAACCTGCATTCTTTAAAATTTACCTTGTAGTCTGCGCAGAACTGAGAAACATCATTAATCTTGCTGCTTCTTACGAATTTCAAACAAACTAATGGCGTTTTTGAAGCTATAAAAGTTAAATAGACGGACACTGATTTGACATTAATCAAATCAGTTTAAATTACATTGTTATGACATTGGGAGCTGAACGAGGAAGCTGATTATTTATAGAAGAAATTAAGAAATTGAGAACAAGTTTTAGCAGAGTTTTATACAAACTTTCAAAAAACATCGTTCGGAATTACAACTACAAATTGTTGAATTAAAAACACTGTTTTCGACGATGAAATTTGTGAAACATTATAAAATTCTTTTAGCGTTCTAGGACCCTCTGCACAATTCCGCTTCAAAACTTCGACATTTCCGTTCAGGCGGTTTTGCCAATTTTTGAAAGTTTGGCACCAGTTGCATAGTTTTGACTATATCCATTCAAAAAAAATCTCGTCGTGCTCTACATTTTAGCTTTTGGAAGCAACTTTCAAGCTTTTCTCTATCGCGATATATAGCCAAGTTTCTTATTTTGGAGTTGAAAAGTTGTCCGTTCTGCATAAATCAAATAATCCATTATTTCTTACACTACGCAAGCTGCAAAATTAAACTGGAGATGTTGATTTAAAGGTCCTACAGAGGCCAATTACCAGAGGCATGGTCATCTTCCAGCTGCTATCCCGTAGGTGCTATTATAAAACAAGTTGGAAGAAGTGGGCAAAAACCAGATTACGCACACATTTCTGTGAAAGGTTGAAATCAAGATTGAAAGATGTGAAAAAATTGTCCAGGGCAGAGATCAAACTTTGCTTGGTTTAAGGCGGTGATTCCTTTAAGAGACATCAAATTTGAACCCTTATTATTCATTCATTCCTTGGAGTGAAGCAGCCATTTTTATATCGAAATGCAGCTTGACATGTTTTCTTTTTAATGCATACCATGAAACTAATATTCCTTTTCTAAAATATTTTTAACACATTTTAGAAGAAGTAAAATTTTCCTACTACACTACGTAGGCAACTCACTGGGATACGGTAGCCACAGCACTTTGTTTCGACTGAAGATGCCGAAAGAAGTCCAATATTGTCTTCTTCGACGGGATGTCAAGTAACTGGGCCTAGAATTCGCTCGCAAGGAATTATGCAGGACTTTCTCAAAGTGCCGGTTGAGCGAAACGTTCTTATTCGACGTGCAATCAGCAAGGCCAGCATGGTCAGCACAAAAGTTGTGATCACAACGAAAGCAAAAATTAGAGAGGATGAATCGTACTTTGGTCCCCAGGTAACATGTTGACGTTGTTCCTCATCTGAACTGGAATATTTTACTAGCGCGTCCACATACTTGCACGCATTCTTATCCAATTGCAATGGTTTAGCCACAGTTTTCGGTAACGCAGATTCCAATTTGGTCTGGATTTTCTGAAAATCGTGGCCCTCTTGGTTCGAAACCTTCACCAGATACTGTAGAAGCTTGTAGCTGTAGCTGACTGTTGACCTTTGACAATATTTTACATCCTGATGCTTCTCTAAATTTGTAATTGTCCGACTATAGTGTATAGTTTGTGTCATGTAAGCTTGTAAATAAACTGAAGTAATCAGGAAGACTGTCAACTTTCCACGCGGTGTGGTATATCTCCTCTTACCTACGCATGCTAATCAATTAGGCTACCACAGGTTGGAAGCGGGTACTATTTTGGCGACCCGCCCCGCCCCGCTACCCGCAAGCTGGTACCCGCCCCGTCCCGCCCCGCGGCCCGCGACACAGTCAACTGATACCCGCAGATACCGCAAAAATGTTTGGAATGCTATGCGATTACTACGCTGTTAAATTTCTTAAAAATGTCAATAGTTAAAAATAAACTTTTGTTTAAAGCTTCTAAACTATATGTGTTACTAATAGTGTTGAGATGTGTTGCCGAAATATGGAAAATCACTGCTGAAGTTTGCCAAAAAAATTCCAAAAACTTTTTCGAAATGTTAAAATTTTAAACTATACTGATACATTTAATCGGAGATGCGCCATGGTCCCGATGTCAGCCTCGTCGGTGTTTAAGCCCGAGTGCCGGACGGCCAAGTTTGTGATTTTTGACAATTTTTGCCAAAAAGTTTGGAATATTAAAGTCAAAATTAAGTTAAATTGGTATTCAGATTCTTCTAGCTTATATTTCTCATCAGGTTGAATGAAAACAACAATCGTAGTTTTGTCTATACTTGAAATTATAACAAAATTTGAATTTTTAAGAAAATTATCCTCATTTGGATCCCCAATTTTCAGGCCCCGACTTACTGTGCATCTTTACCAGAAATTACTGTTAGGCTTATGTAGTGCCAAAAAAGACCCAAAAGTTACAAAGCTAAGGACGCATCTTCTAGGACGTTTTAAATTTCTTTTGTTTTTAAACCTATTTTAGTCAATTTTCTTACCCCTGGTAGCAGAATTTCTTACTTTTTGTGAGAGCGATTTTGAAACCCCTTGGTGTGGAATTCACCGACAGGAGGGCTGTTTCTCCCTTGTCCACTTGGGAAGAACGTAATATATATAAAACCTCCAAAATTGATTATTAGAAAGGAAATATTTTAACTGTTGAACTTTTCGGGTGTTTTTCGGATTTCGGATTCATTTCAAAAACTGACCAGGGGCTTACTACATTCTGAATAATGAAAACAAGAGAAATTATGTATAACTTCTCCAATAAAAGTTCTCTTACAACCTGCAGAATTCTGATTCGTAGGTTCAATCATGGTAGTTAGGATTTTTTTTGAGAACAATTGTTTTGAAAAGGTTGGGGAATGACCTTATGTGCCATCCACTAAGCGGCACTTGAAGAACACATGCTTTTATAGTACCATTTAAATCACTTAAAGATTTGTAAAAAACAACAGAAATAGCAGTCTGTGTGCTGAGCTATTGAGTTCGTCTGCTGCTTACTAAAGGCAAGAAATGCAAGTAGAGGGCTCTACAAAGTACACAGTGCACGCTGTAGGAACATCACATAGATTTATGATTACTTTTCTGCATATAACCTAATATAGAATAAGTTTCGTCAAACGCCCATAAGCGCTAAGATTAGTAATCGTGGAGAAGTGCACCCAGCCAAAATTAGCGATTTTCTGAAATCGCAACATGAAGTCTATTTTTTCCGAACACTTCAGAAAATTCTCAGAATTTTGTGAATATAGTTAACAAGAGATACCCGCAACTACCCACGCGGGTAGCCTGCGGGTACCAAAATGTCTATTACCCGCGGGTACCTGCGGGTATCACGCGTACCCGTGGGTACCCGCGGCCCTCTCCACTCTGGGCTACCATTCAGCATGAACTTCATCTGAAGGTAATTTTGATCAACAGGACAAGTTTCGACACAAAATATGAATTCGAAGATAGACAAGGTATAACATAGATATTCGAATATGCACAAGGTTACACTAAAGGCTATATAACACAGAGCGATATGGAAAAATTGAGCCCAGTCTAGGCTGGAGCATTTCTCTACAATATACCCCCTCTTTGACCCTGTGCGCCCCGCACACTTCCAGAGGAAAGCAAAAAATAACACATGCAGAGATGTTACGGTGAAGCGTTGGTTAGAGTCAGTTGAAATAAAAAGAGAAGTGCACAAGAGTTTACTGTAGAAAATACTAAAGAAACCTGTAGTTTTGTTCGACTTTTTGACAATCCTGAATCAGATACCAAACCTGTAGTTTTTACGAGATAAAACCTGTTAATGTTACTGAAGCGACCTGTTATTTCAAAAAGGGGGGCAGGTGCGGGGGCGGCCGCTCCCAAAATATTTTCGGCAGGCAGCGGCCGTTACAAAAAAATTCACCCACGGGGTGTTGAAAGACTGAAAATTTGAAAAAAATTTAAAAATTTCAGTCTTCAAGAATTTTAATTACTGTCGCCCTTATATACTAAGTTTGCGTTATCAATGTATCCAGTACTTTCCTCTAGAGTAAACCTGTAAACCAGTGAAAACTACAGGTTTCACTTGTATTGAATACTGGTCTAACTTGTAACCAATCCTACCAAGGTATGTTCGGTAAAAACTATGAACGATGTCCTGTAGAAATTACAAGACTTAACTTATATATTCTACATAAGCTTTTGTATTTATCATCTACAAAAGTGACTCCTGTGTTTTCTACTGAAATTATTTCTAAGAGTGTGGTGTGACCACATGGCCACTAGACAGCACAGCCGTGTACAACTACTACTGGAAGTGACTATTTACATTAGCGGCTGATACGACAGATAAACTACTACGACACATGCCGAGCAGCACAAATGAAAACAACTGATTAGACAACATACATAAGATGCGAAAAGACCTAACTATCACTCTAGACCCACGAGAACGCCCAGAGACAAAGAGAAGTCATCCCCAGCGAGATTTTGGCTACTGCAGCACGACCCGGAAAGTAACCCTTACGACATATATGAAATAGACAAAACCCATAAGTCACTTATGTCAAACAAAACAACGAACAACAAGGCATGTGAAAAATACAGTAAACTCATGAGGATAGGAAAGCTAAGCGGAACATAAAGCATATATAATTTGAAGCGCAGCATCAGAACTAAAGGGTCGCTTGCCAATAACGTACGTAGGCAAGAAGTAAACAAAATGAGGCAGCAAGACATGGAATAATTGAAGTATGAAAGTTATGCTCAAAAAGTGTTTGGAAAAGATAAGAAAGAATTAGAAAGAAACGAATACCGTTAGTAAGAAACGAAATGCCGTTAGTAAGAAACGAATGCCGTTAGTAAATTAACAGAGCCCCAGCTACCTACCTAGTTTGGAAAAAGCACTTGCCAAAGCCGCCCCATTGCTTTTTAACTGTGGACGCATACCTCAGTGCGATGATGGCCCTAAAGTCAAAGAATGGTAAATTTTCCCAATATAGCCAAATCAAATCAAATACGTTGTAGACATTTTATCTTCTTCCGCCATGTATCTACAAAGCAGTATAAGAAAGTTAGAGGAGTTAAAGTTTGAAGAGAATAACAGTCGGAATGAGTTTGAACGAATCGTTCAAATGCGGATCTTGCTGGTTGCACGGCATTATCCTGTAATTTATGCAGTAATAAATACCTACAGGTGGAGTATCTAGATTGACGTCAAGAGTGCATAATTGCACTATATATAAGAAAGAAGAGTAAGCCATTAGAGGCTCCTCTTCTTGGCATTGCGTAACGGTGCTCCGACCACAATACGAATTTTCCCCCGTTTGGTGGGGGGGGGTAGCAGAAAAGAGGTCCCCGTTGGTGGGGGTCGCAGCCAACAACCAATAAGATTGCAGAGACACCCTCCCCGTTTGGTAGGGAGGGGTAGAGCAGAGGATTACGGTAGTTTTTGTTCTATTTGAAAATGGGTCCCCGTTTGGTGGGGGGAGGGGGGTAGCAAAGAGTGGTCCCTGTTTGGTGGGGGGGGGGGGGTCCCCGGGTGTTGGGGGGGTAGGCCGAAGGGGTCACCGTGTGGTGGGGGCAACTTTTTGGGGTCCAGTGTCGATCCAGTGAAGGTGGTGATTCCTTTTGGATACATCAATTTTGAACCACGATTACTCATTCGCCGCTCGGAGTTAAAAAGCCATCTTTCTATCAAAATGTAGCTTAACATTTGCTCTTTCGAATGTTTGGATTTCGACAAGATTTTAGCGGATTTTTGAATAAATGAAATTTCTCCGATTTTCTGCAGACTGAAGTAAATTTTTCCTAGATACATTGATTATATAATTTTATACCTCTGTCAAAAACCAGGTTGCTCATACATTTTGGCTAGTTTCTCCATTACGTAGAGCGATTTCATAACAACTGAAAAAGGCTGCCCTGGTATTTGACAGAGGTATAAAATTATATAATCAATGTATCTAGGAAAAATTTACTTCAGTCTGCAGAAAATCGGAGAAATTTCATTTATTCAAAAATCCGCTAAAATCTTGTCGAAATCCAAACATTCGAAAGAGCAAATGTTAAGCTACATTTTGATAGAAAGATGGCTTTTTAACTCCGAGCGGCGAATGAGTAATCGTGGTTCAAAATTGATGTATCCAAAAGGAATCACCACCTTCACTGGATCGACACTGGACCCCAAAAAGTTGCCCCCACCAAACGGTGACCCCTTCTGCCTACCCCCCCATCAACCGGGGACCCCCCCCCCCCACCAAACAGGGACCACTCTTTGCTACCCCCCTCCCCCCACCAAACGGGGACCCATTTTCAAATAGAACAAAAACTACCGTAATCCTCTGCTCTACCCCTCCCTACCAAACGGGGAGGGTGTCTCTGCAATCTTATTGGCTGTTGGCTGCGACCCCCACCAACGGGGACCTCTTTTCTGCTACCCCCCCCCCCCACCAAACGGGGGAAAATTCGCGTATTGTGGTCGGAGCACCGTTACGCAATGCCAAGAAGAGGAGCCCTCTAATGGCTTACTCTTCTTCTTATATATAGTGCAATTATGCACTCTTGACGTCAATCTAGATACTCCACCTGTAGGTATTTATTACTGCATAAATTACAGGATAATGCCGTGCAACCAGCAAGATCCGCATTTGAACGATTCGTTCAAACTCATTCCGACTGTTATTCTCTTCAAACTTTAACTCCCTCTAACTTTCTTATACTGCTTTGTAGATACATGGCGGAAGAAGATAAAACGTTCACAACGTATTTGATTTGATTTGGCTATATTGGGAAAATTTACCATTCTTTGACTTTAGGCCATCATCGCACTGAGGTATGCGTCCACAGTTAAAAAAGCAATGGGGCGGCTTTGGCAAGTGCTTTTTCCAAACTAGGTAGGTAGCTGGGGCTCTGTTAATTTACTAACGGCATTCGTTTCTTACTAACGGCATTCGTTTCTTACTAACGGCATTCGTTTCTTTCTAATTCTTTTCTATCTTTTCCAAAACACTTTTTGAGCATAACTTTCATACTCAATCATTCCATGTCTTGCTGCCTCATTTTGTTTACTTCTTGCTTACGTACGTTATTGGCAGCTATGATTTGTTCTGTGTTGTGCTTCACATTATATATGCTTTATGTTCCGCTTAGCTTTCCTATCCTCATGAGTTTACTGTATTTTTCACATGCCTTGTTGTTCGTTGTTTTGTTTGACATAAGTGACTTATGGGTTTTGTCTATTTCATATATGTCGTACGGGTTACTTTCCGGGTCGTGCTGCAGTAGCCAAAATCTCGCTGGGGATGACTTCTCTTTGTCTCTGGGCGTTCTCGTGGGTCTAGAGTGATAGTTAGGTCTTTCTGCATCTTATGTATGTTGTCTAATCAGTTGTTTTCATTTGTGCTGCTCGGCATGTGTCGTAGTAGTTTATCTGTCGTATCAGCCGCTAATGTAAATAGTCACTTCCAGTAGTAGTTGTACACGGCTGTGCTGTCTAGTGGCCATGTGGTCACACCACACTCTTAGAAATATTCCAGTAGAAACTACAGGAGTCACTTTTGTAGATGATAAATACAAAAGCTTATGTAGAATATATAGGTTAAGTCTTGTAATTTCTACAGGACATCGTTCATAGTTTTTACCGAACATACCTTGGTAGGATTGGTTACAAGTTAGACCAGTATTCAATACAAGTGAAACCTGTAGTTTTCACTGGTTTACAGGTTTACTCTAGAGGAAAGTACTGGATACATTGATAACGCAAACTTAGTATATAAGGGCGACAGTAATAAAAATTCTTGAAGACTGAAATTTTTAAATTTTTTCAAATTTTCAGTCTTTCAACACCCCGTGGGTGAATTTTTTTGTAACGGCCGCTGCCTGCCGAAAATATTTTGGGAGCGGCCGCCCCCGCACCTGCCCCCCTTTTTGAAATAACAGGTCGCTTCAGTAACATTAACAGGTTTTATCTCGTAAAAACTACAGGTTTGGTATCTGATTCAGGATTGTCAAAAAGTCGAACAAAACTACAGGTTTCTTTAGTATTTTCTACAGTAAACTCTTGTGCACTTCTCTTTTTATTTCAACTGACTCTAACCAACGCTTCACCGTAACATCTCTGCATGTGTTATTTTTTGCTTTCTCTGGAAGCGTGCGGGGCGCACAGGGTCAAAGAGGGGGTATATTGTAGAGAAATGCTCCAGCCTAGACTGGGCTCATATTTTTCCATATCGCTCTGTGTTATATAGCCTTTAGTGTAACCTTGTGCATATTCGAATATCTATGTTATACCTTGTCTATCTTCGAATTCATATTTTGTGTCGAAACTTGTCCTGTTGATCAAAATTACCTTCAGATAAAGTTCATGCTGAATGGTAGCCCAGAGTTGGAAGTGGGCCGCGGGTACCCACGGGTACCCGCGGATACCCGCAGGTACCCGCGGGTAATAGACATTTTGGTACCCGCAGGCTACCCGCGTGGGTAGTTGCGGGTATCTCTTGTTAATATATTCACAAAATTCTGAGAATTTTCTGAAGTGTTCGGAAAAAATAGACTTCATGTTGCGATTTCAGAAAATCGCTAATTTTGGCTGGGTGCACTTCTCCACGATTACTAATCTTAGCGCTTATGGGCGTTTGACGAAACTTATTCTATATTAGGTTATATGCAGAAAAGTAATCATAAATCTATGTGATGTTCCTACAGCGTGCACTGTGTACTTGTAGAGCCCTCTACTTGCATTTCTTGCTTTTAGTAAGCAGCAGACGAACTCAATAGCTCAGCACACAGACTGCTATTTCTGCTGTTTTTTACAAATCTTTAAGTGATTTAAATGGTACTATAAAAGCATGTGTTCTTCAAGTGCCGCTTAGTGGATGGCACATAAGGTCACTCTCCAACCTTTTCAAAACAATTGTTCTAAAAAAAATCCTAACTAATGACTGAACTACGAATCAGAATTCGCAGGTTGTAGCAGAACTTTTAGTGGAGAAGTTATACATAATTTCTCTTGTTTTCATTATTCAGAATGTAGTAAGCCCCTGGTCAGTTTTTGGAATGAATCCGAAATCCGAAAACACCCGAAAAGTTCAACAGTTAAAGTCTTCTTTTCTAATAATCAATTTTGGAGGTTTTATATATATTACGTTCTTCCCAAGTGGACAAGGGAGAAACAGCCCTCCTGTCGGTGAATTCACACCAAGGGGTTTCAAAATCGCTCTCACAAAAAGTAAGAAATTCTGCTACCAGGGGTAAGAAAATTGACTAAAAATAGGTTTAAAAATAAAAGAAATTTAAAACGTCCTGGAAGATGCGTCCTTAGCTTTGTAACTTTTGGGTCTTTTTTGGCACTACATAAGCCTAACATTAATTTCTGGTAAAGATGCACAGAAGTCGGGGCCTGAAAATTGGGGATCCAAATAGGATAATTTTCTTAAAAATTCAAATTTTGTTATAATTTCAAGTATAGACAAAACTACGATTGTTGTTTTCATTCAACCTGATGAGAAATATAACGAAGAATCTGTACCAATTTAACTTAATTTTGACTTTAATATTCCAAACTTTTGGCAAAAATTGTCAAAAATCACAAACTTGGCCGTCCGGCACTAGGGCTTAAACACCGACGAGGCTGACATCGGGACCATGGCGCATCTCCGATTAAATGTATCAGTAGTTTAAAATTTTAACATTTCGAAAAATTTTTGGTACTTTTTTGGCAAACTTCAGCATTGATTTTCCATATTTCGGCAACACATCTCAACACTATTAGTAACACATATAGTTTAGAAGCTTTAAACAAAAGTTTATTTTTAACTATTGACATTTTTAAGAAATTTAACAGCGTAGTAATCGCATAGCATTCCAAACATTTTTGCGGTATCTTGCGGGTATCAGTTGACTGCGGGCCGCGGGCCGCGGGGCGGGACGGGGCGGGTACCAGCTTGCGGGTAGCGGGGCGGGGCGGGTCGCCAAAATAGTACCCGCTTCCAACTCTGTGGTAGCCTAATTGCTTAGCATGCGTAGGTAAGAGCAGATGTAGCATCGCACACCGCGTAGAAAGTTGACAGTCTTCGGGATAAATTCAGTTTGTTTACAATCTTACATGACACAAACTATACACTATAGTCGGACAATTACAAATTTAGAAAAGCATCAGGATGTAAAATATTGTCAAAGGTCAAAAGTCAGCTACAGCTGCAAGCTTCTACAGTATCTGGTGAAGGTTTCGAACCGAGAGGGCCACGATTTTCAGAAAATCCTGACCAAATTGGAATCTGCGTTACCGAAAACTGTGGCTAAACCATTGCAATTGGATAAGAATGCGTGCAAGTATGTGGACGCGCTAGTAAAATATTCCAGTTCAGATGAGGAACAACGTCAACATGTCACCTGGGGACCAAAGTACGATTCATCCTCTCTAATTTTTGCTTTCGTTGTTATCACAACTTTTGTGCTGACCATGCTGGCTTTGCTGATTGCACGTCCAATAAGAACATTTCGCTCAACCAGCACTTTGAGAAAGTCCTGCATAATTCCTTGCGAGCGAATTCTAGGCCCAGTTACTTGACATCCCGTCGAAGAAGACAATATTGGACTTCTTTCGGCATCTTCAATCGAAACAAAGTGCTGTGGCTACCGTATCCCAGTGAGTTGCCTACGTAGTGTAGTAGGAAAATATTACTTCTTCTAAAATGTGTTAAAAATATTTTAGAAAAGGAATATTAGTTTCATGGTATGCATTAAAAAGAAAAAATGTCAAGCTGCATTTCGATATAAAAACGGCTGCTTAACTCCAAGGAATGAATGAATAATAAGGGTTCAAATTTGATGTCTCTTAAAGGAATCACCGCTGTGAAATATTCGTTGAAAACGATGTTAATTCTGGAAATTATTTCATGAATGATAAAACTATTTTTGAAACTTAGCTACTTTGGTAGTTTATAAAGATGGAGTCACTTGGTCAGGGAGTTAGAATTGTTTAGTCTTGGTTCGAAGTTTAGGAGTAGTTGGTTGGGTTCTAAGATTCTATTTGTAGTGACGGCAGCTGAGACTTTTTGTTGTGATTTGGTATAATTTGGGTTGTCTGGAGAAATCTTTGTTTGTGCTGTGTTCATATACGTTATGGAAAATGTTACTTAATAATTTCGTGTAAATTTGAGATTGAAGTATCGTGTTAATTTCGTTAGTTTTAATTAGGTTTTATCAGGCACGAGGAGGAGCTGTAGGCATACACTACCGATTGTGAACCTGCAGAAAAATTAGTCTAGTCTCTTATATTAGCAGTATAGGCGACACTACATTTTTACACCGCCTTAAACCAAGCAAAGTTAGATCTCTGCCCTGGACAATCATTTCACATCTTTCAATCTTGATTTCAACCTTTCACAGAAATGTGTGCGTAATCTGGTTTTTGCCTACTTCTTCCAACTTCTTTTATAATAGCACCTACGGGATAGCAGCTGGAAGATGACCATGCCTCTGGTAATTGGCCTCTGTAGGACCTTTAAATCAACATCTCCAGTTTAATTTTGCAGCTTGCGTAGTGTAAGCAATAATGGATTATTTGATTTATGCAGAAAGGACAACTTTTCAACTCCAAAATAAGAAACTTGGCTATATATCGCGATAGAGAAAAGCTAGAAAGTTGCTTCCAAAAGCTAAAATGTAGAGCACGACGAGATTTTTTGAATGGATATAGTCAAAACTATGCAGCTGGTGCCAAACTTTCAATAATTGGCAAAACCGCCTGAACGGAAATGTCAAAGTTTTGAAGCGGAATTGTGCAGAGGGTGCTAGAACGCTAAAAGAACTTATTTTATAATGTTTCACAAATTTCATCTTAATTTGCGCCGTCGAAAACAGTGTTTTTAATTCAACAATATGTAGTTATAATTCCGAACGATGTTTTTTGAAAGTTTGTATAAAACTCTGCTAAAACTTGTTCTCAATTTCTTAATTTCTTCTATAAATAATCAGCTTCCTTGTTCAGCTCCCATTGTCATAACAATGTAATTTAAACTGATTTGATTAATGTCAAATCAGTGTCCGTCTATTTAACTTTTATAGCTTCAAAAACGCCATTAGTTTGTTTGAAATTCGTAAGAAGCAGCAAGATTAATGATGTTTCTCAGTTCTGCGCAGACTACAAGCTAAATTTTATAGAATGCAGGTTAGAGATAACACTGCTACCCATGGTATAAAGTAGCGCTCAGTTATTGACGTTTTAATTCTGCTTACTTTCATCGACTAGTACCACAACGCAAGCTTTGAAGATGGAAACCCCACAAATTGTATTTACTGGCTGGTTCCTTGGGTTAATAGCTGTGTCTTTGTCAGAGGGTCAGAATTGCGAAGACGTCAAGTCAAAGGCATTGGCTTGTATGACAGTGGAAGAATTGTCACCAATAGAACCTTTCAGATATTACGTAGACGAAGCTTGTACAGCGTTGAACAAACTGGTCAATTGCGTCCCAGAAGTACTGAATTGCAGAGAACTAGGTATGAATCTTCAACCTATGATGGACATCTGCTCCGATGATCAACTGCGTAGGAAGGCATCTTGCGTTTACTCTTTCGAACAGTTCAGGTGAGTCCGTCCAGATCAGCTTTCAACCTTAACCATGTCTGAATATTTTCATTGTTGAAAGTATTAAACACTGTACGTTGCACTCCGACTTTTGTTTGAGGACGACCTACGGCCGATGCTAGGCCGTTTGCAAGAATGTTTTGGAAAGAGGTTATAATTATTAAAAGAGTAAGAGGTATTAAGGCCAAAATCTAGAGGGGGCTTCTCAGCGTGTGAACACGCTATTCTGACATTTTGTACAAGTAGGTGTTTTCGACAAATTTATTACAAACATGTATAAAGAGAAGTCAGTGAATATAAAAAAGGCAGAGAATTTAGGTTTGCCAGGCCCAAAGCCCGGCCATCTAATGCACTCGGCCCGACCCGGTCCGGCCGTTTCACAACGGGCGTAAGTGAACTGAAGTTCTAGGAAGGGCTATTTTTGCCCGAGACAGCTACCTTTTCGCGCAGCGTTAGCCAACATATCAGGGCAAAAAATTTAAACAATGAAGTAAATTTATGAAATTTTCTAAGTAAACAGCATTAATCAAAACTTTGAAAATTTATTTATGTATAAATATAATAATAACAATAATATAGTGTCATTTATTTTTAATTCAATTCTGAAACTATTTTAAAACTCAAAACACCTACAAGATTCTCGAAAATCTTAAGCTTTCACGAAAAATTGCATAAGATCTGTGTTAACTCACTCTTGCAATTCACTGACCCTGAACTGAATCCTGACCTTTCTATGCGATGGAGGGCCTTTTCTCGAGGTCTCCCCCACTCGTTTGGCCCGAAAGCACCTTCCTTTTTTGTGCAAAAAGGGAAAGAGAAACCAAAATTAATATTAATACATGATTAATTACAAAACAGTCATAATTGATTACAATTTTTTGCAGCCACCGCACCCCAGTCGGTACTCCGGTTAGGGGTAGTGCCAGCTGAGTACGTACGCATTTTTGAGGGAAGGGGATGCTGTCACTGAATAACTGCCGCAACAATTCCCCGAGGTGTTATATCAGTACGTCCGTTACCTCCACCGTAATGGAGGTGCTGTGGTAGCTCCGCCAAACAGGCGGCCAGGCCTTGATGGTGAATCTTCATATAAAACAACAAAAAATCACAATAAAGACAATTATACAATAATCTAAGGTACTGGTATCGCTTGGAGTAAATTCGACCCTACAGGCTTCAATTCTACACGAAAGTAAATGAAACTTTCCAAATATATTATGTTAGTGATCTTTACTATTCTGGGACCAGTCCCGGATTTTTAGGTGAAAAGATGGGAATTTTAGGTTTTTGCCATTTTTCTCTTTATACGTAGTCAATACACATGATTGGCTGTGATGGCTGGAAAGAGCGCCCAAAAATAAACATTTTTGCATTTTACAACCTTTGAGCTATCTCTAGTGGTTAAGTCAGTATAAGCGAAAAACAAATTTTGAGGGTCAAAAGTTGCCATTTTCGAGGAAATCAGCTTTTTTAAAATTACCGCCAAATCGCACGGACAATTTTTGTTTATTTATACTCAGTCACATTGCACATTTTGTTGATGCTTATTAGCTGGTGTTTGCTGCTTTAAGCTATAGACTTGGCCGAAAAACCATTTTGGCAAAACTGCGATTACTTTGTTTTGAACATCGGTTTCTCAAAAACTTTCCTATGATTCGCGTGATTTTTGGCTGGATAAAAATTTGCATTATTGTGGAGAGCATTTTTCTTGGTTTGAGCTACAACATTTCCAGTTGCAAGAAAACTGAATGCAACATTGCGAAAATTCCTGTCACCGCACATTTGGGGATTTTCTGGAGTATTGAGACTTGTTGATCTAAATCCAAAAATGTACTTTTCATATCCTGCACAAGAAAAAATTTTGGCCGATTTTGCAGTAATGAGAAATCGATGTTCAAACATTTTTGGTCTATATTCACCCGCCAGCTGTCAGTATGTCAGAATAGTATTGCTAAGTTTCTTGCTAATTTTGTTGGTTTCGTAAACTCATATGAATGTACTGATTATAAGCCTCAAAACGATGCATAAAGCTCCTTCCAACTCCTAAAATTGCGAAAGCTATAGCGTTTCAAAAGAAACCATCACAAAAGCACTCCACAAAAAGATACCACCGCCTTAAATGCTTCTTGTGAATCGACCCTTAAGAACACTTAAAACACACCAAACTTTTGAGTTTTTGAATCAAAAATATCGTAAAAAAAATATCAATAAAGACAATTAGGCAATGCAAATTATGTAGTCTGGTCAAGAAGTAAAATTGACAAGGAAGATAGATGACAATTACATAGCAATAAAATTGTCCATGGGATTTATCGTGAAAAGAAAGAATACAACACATGAGAAAAGGATACAGGGTCCATCATATTTTGACAAACTGAAACTAAAGCAAAACGCAGCGAAAACATAAATAGTTAGGACTTTACATAGCAAAGGTTTGGTCATGAGTAGAATACATAGAAACGTCATATGGGTCAGTCAAATTAAAAACGGCACGAAGTGTACAACAAACGCGAAAATATCATTAAATTCAAAATTATTTGCGAAGAAATTCTTTAATTTTTGCGCAAAGTTTTTGTGTTTTTGCGAAGATTTCTTTAATTTTGAGGCAAAGATAAGTCCTAATTACATGTATTTAGTAGGGAAAATGCGAAGAAATTTGTGAAAAATTGCGCAAATTTCACTTGAAATCTTCGCAAATTGTACTTGCATTTGCGAAGAAACTTTTTATAATCTTCGCGTTTGTTGTACTCTTCGTGCCATTTTTAATTTGACTGACCCAATAGTTGACGATTTATAGAAAAATATGAATAACTTGCCTAAGCAAATTTAAATTTAAGAGAAAAGTTTTGTAAAAATAAAAATGTTCAGTGACACATTTGTCCCTAACATCGCTGGCAGCGGCAGCTGCAGGCAAAGTGCTAGTGGACTGGAATGGACCTTTATTTTAGAAATCAATTTAATCTACTGTAAAGCTTATGTCTTAGGAACCGTGTCAGAAATGGGCGTTAAATTTAACGTGTGCACGATTTATTTACACGAAATTCGTGTAAAAATTGTGTAAGCGGTTTGTTTTAATGTCGCTTATTTTGAAGTTTTTATGAGAAAACTGGAAGTCAGTGCTTTACTTTGCAAGCAAAAACCTTATGCTTAACTTTATATTCCTTCTTCTGAATGTGGAAAGATTTCTTTCTGCTTGCTGCCGGAAAGTAGAAACAGACAGGATGAAAAACACAACACAAAAAGAATCGTGTAAAAATCGTGTAAGTTTTCAAGAAAACGTCTGGAATTCGTGTAAAAATAATCATTTACACGATTTCATTTTTGACACGCTTCCTTAAACGAGTAAGATACTTTAGAAGAGGCCTGGACGACTGCATGTACCCACTGGAAGTGCATAACCCAACACTGTGTCCCAGTGGAGATACAGATGCAAAAATGAAGGAATGTGCCAAACAAAGTGATCAACTCAATGAAATCTGCGGAGAACTGACCGATAGTACACTGGACAAGTTGTATCCTCTTGATTGCTGAACGGTTCACAGCTTTAGCCTGCTGTTTGTCCGCATTAAACGCACGATACATTTTAACCGTATATATTCAATATAAAGCATTCAATAAAAGACTGTAATTGAGTTCTCATTATTTGATGCATATCTGAGCTGTTAGAATATCAACTTCAGTTCACGCGCGAGACAGCGAGACAGATTAGGTTAAGTGCGTTTAATGATTTGTTAGCAAACTTTATACCGTTACTTTATCGCAAGCTAGCTAAATTGCACACTAAATGCACGTACAAATGTATTATATTATATTACAAGAGTCAAGCGCAAAAACTCAATCGACCACTTGAACCCCAGGTGTGGTGGATCTCAAAGAAAATCAGACAAACTAACTTTCAGGAATGGGTTGCCGCTGACAGTTGGGATTATAAAGAGACAAAATCTCAGTTTTTGTACGTTCATAAGCTTTACTGCTTGTTTCTTTAGCTTGCTCAGACTGAGAGGTAACGTTCACGTTCACGAGAACGCCAGAATGCTCAGCCCCGGCCCCCAAATGTTTTGATCGTTCTGACCGTTCAAAAATTTCCGACCATTTCCTATCCAGCCCTGGGCCACTCCAATAAATTTTCGACCCAGCCCCAGGGATGGAAAAACTAAAAACCTGTATTTGTGCATTCTTTAGTCCTTTTTGCCAGTTTCTAACGCTATACAATAAAGTTTGGCAAAATTCTTACTTTCCCCAAACGAAAATATAGTGTAGTATGTATGTAAGCACTAAGCAGTTGGACCAGTTTAAACAAAACACTTCGTTAAAGTCAGTACATCACCTGATACTGATTCTAGTGCTTAACACTAATACCTTGGATTTTTATTACTTATTTTATTTTGTATTTTATTAGTTATGGCTATGGATTCACTAACTGGAGATTCTTTAATATTTATTCTTGCTTATTACTAGACTTGTGACGAAAGGGCCAATGAAACCAAACCAAAACCCATGAGTTCTCAAGGATAGTAAACGTGAAAGAGAGAAGAAAGTCATGTAGCACCAAAGATCAGGAAAAATAGTATGCAATGAATTCGGAAGCCATAACAATTAAAACAAGAGCACCCCTAAAAGGGAAAGCTTTTACTCAGGTTCTTGCACACACAGGCATAGTAAAGCAACTGAACTCTTGCAGCCATTTGTTCGTCAACTGACTTGATCTGTTTCAGTCAAGTTCTTGTACAGACAGGAAACGTTGGTTTTACTCCTGTGCTCTGTCAGGTTATTACGGCAACTGGCACAGGTGTGCCACAGGTGTGTGGAAGACAGGTGAGCCACAGTGGGGTATGAAGCTTGTCTTTACTCCTGTATTTGTGACGACGTGGTTGTTTTTGTCAGTTTCTTGCGCACACAGGCATATTACAGCAACCGAGCTCTTGCTGCTTTGAGGTGGTCTTGAGCATTAAATGTAGTGGTCTGTTTTGTCAATTCTTAGGCCCTATTTCTTTAAAGATTAAAATGGTCGGATTAAACGGATTAAAAACCAGCAGGATTAAAACTTTTAATCTCTATTTCTTTATTGCAGGATTAAATGGATTAAACAGATTAAAATTAACTCTTTTAATCCTGCCGTTTTAACTCGCAGATTAAAAGAGTTAATTTTAATCTGTTTAATCCGTTTAATCCTGCAATAAAGAAATAGAGATTAAAAGTTTTAATCCTGCTGGTTTTTAATCCGTGGGTTAAAACTAATCCAAACGCTATTTCTTTATTGCTGGGATTTAATTAACTGGGTGCAGTTCTTACAACTTGCACGATCTGAAAGCGCAAAACTTGCACGATTCAGCTTAGCTTTGGCGTAGGTATGCTTTCAATACATTATGTCGACCGTCGATTGGATCCGTTGCTAAAATACACTTCTTAGCCGATTCGCCAATTGGTCGCTGATAAGACCCAATTCAGCCCAGATCGGGCCGATCCGATCAGGCCATAACTTTAACTTTTAAATGCAATAATTAATTTAAGGTGGTTCCATCATGATAACGTTTATGGTTACGGATTCTGCTCATTTTTACATAAAATTTTGTCACACATGCACATCGAGATTAAATTTTGAGTAATTTCGTCCAGTATTTAACGAGTAACGATGTATTGATTGTAAACAATTTGAAAATGGGTGAAAACGAGGGTGCCGCAGCAAAAAAAGACAATTTACACCTGAGCGTCCCTGACTGTGGAGCTTCATTCGGTTGTACATGTTTGATAACTGATGTAACAAAGAATTCCGGGCATATGTGTATAGTGTTTAATAGGGAAAATCCATCTTAGAGCTTTATTTAGTGATTTTAAAGGAGTAGCACCGTCGTTGGAAATCCTTGACACCAATAAGCATTTAACAGCCGATAAATTGAATTTGACGCTTTTCCGGACTATGGTCCAACTAGCAAAAATGTCACCCACAATGAGAGCTTTCGATCGATATAAAATTTATCGTGTTACGAAAAATAGGAAAACATTGCTATTTTTTCAGTTTCCGCTGTTTGGCCCACATATTTGACCATAACAATCTACTGGGTGGATGTATTTAGCTGCAACCCTCTACCCAAAATTTATAAACCTGTAATGTGCAAGCGACACGCATGCGAGTGCTAGCATGCTAGTACTCGCAAGATAAGTGCGAGTTACAACGGAAGGTGTTTCATAAAAGTTTTCAAGGACTCGACAACAATTAGCTACGGTTCTGCTACTACTAGCAGCACTAGCATTGCTAGTGCGAGTTGCAAGCATGCTAGTATAGGTATTCCAAAAACAAAGGGTAATTCTTTAAAAAATCCCATCTTTTCTGCCTGTAAACGAAATAATTTAAAATTTTAGGACAGCGAAAAGAAAGGATTTTATTTCACGTTATAAAAATTTCAAAGTAATAGTCTAAAAACAAGCGAAAGTTATATCACTTTTTCTCAAAGTTCTCTAGTCAAAATTCACTAGAGAACTAGACTGCTACTAGTAACGGGGTAGCATCCAGCAGCTAAAGTTTTATGAAACAGTAACTAGCAAGAACCAGTTATAGCTGCTCGCACTTGGCTACCCACTAGACTCGCAAATCTAGTGCGAGCACTCGCCGGATCGGGAAAGTTTTATGAAACAAATTAGCTACTTGACTCGACTACTAGACTCTGCTAGTAGTCGAGTCTAGTGGAGAAATATTTTTATGAAACTGCCCCCTGGTATTCTGACATTTTGCGGGTTCAACCTTATTTTCAAAAAAACAGATTTTCTGAACTTTGTTAAAAATTCGCATTTCTGGCCCAGAGAAATTTTGAAGCCAGGCAGAGTTAACCAGGGAGCTGTTTCATAAAAACTTCGCTTGCATGCGAGTGCTAGTATGCTAGCACTCGCAAGACTAGTGCGAGTACCAAGTGAAAGTGTTTCATAAAACTTTTGAGGGACTCGACAGAAGCAAGCTAAGATTCTGTTGTTACTAGTGCCACTAGCACTGCTAGTGCGAGCTGCAAGATTGTTAGCTCCAGACTTTGGAAAGGAAAGGTAATTCTTTAAAAAATTGTATCTTCTTTAGTGTTGGAGCAATTGAGTTGAAATTTAAATAGAATATCAATCAAAGATACTACTTCATGCTTTAAAAATTTCGCCAACATCCCTTTAACCGCGTGAAATTTACGACAGTTTTTGTGCAAGTTCTCTAGTCAAAATTCTCTAGAGAACTAGAGGGCTGCTAGCTGCGAGTTCGCCTGCAATCACCACAGCTTTATGAAACGAGTACTAGTGGAACTCGATTATATTCAGTCGCACTAAACAGTCTACTAAACTCGCTAATCTAGTGCGAGCACTCGCTAGTAGTATAGGGCGGGCTTTTCGACCCTGACTCCGGGAGGGAAAAGTTGGAGTAAATTTTCCGTTCCCTTTCTTAGGTTACAGTTACAATTTTGTCCTTCCTGTTTCTGTTTTAGCACCCTTCGTATGATTCTATGTTCCTTACTCGTCCAGGTTCTTGGGTTTTCCTAACTTCTAACTCCAAGTGTTTATATAATTTTCGTGCAGCATCACCCAATTAGGTTTCATAAAAGTTTCATAAAGTGATTTTCAACGGTCCATAACTTTCTCATCCCTGTTCCTATTTCGATGAAACAGATACCGTTCGATTCCTCTCCTCGAGCTCTACAAGTCTAGACCGGACACACTTAGTTTCAGCTAAATAAGGATTTTTATAATTTTTGGTGCAGCATCAACAAATCAGGTTTCATAAAGGTTTTAAAATATTTTACCTCCGATAACTTTCTCGTCCCTGGTCCGATCTCGATGAAACGAACACCATTCGATTCCTCTCGTCGAGCTCTACAAGTCTGGACCCAACACGCTTAGGTTCTGATAATACACCCCTTCAACCCATTCATTTTCTCTATTCATCTACTCTTTTCGGTCTTCTCGGTCTCTTTGGTTGCTTTCCCTTCTCTATTAAGTCTTTACTTTGGACTTGAGTCACTCATACTTTACACCGAGCCAACTCTAACCTTACTTTTCTTACTTTTTGTACATTCCCATGTTTTGTATTGACCTAACTTAAGAGCCAACCTTCCTTATATTGTACACTGAGTCACTCGTTATGGGTCTGTCACGTTAAACTCCACCACGAGTGCAGAAGGTTTCCGGAAAGTTGGGGAAAAAGACTCGAAAGTTTGGCATTTGTCTAGAAATATGTCTAGAAAGTTGCAACCTTTGCCATAAATTTGTCTAGAAATATTTTCAAACTTTCTAGAAAGTTTCGTAATATTTCGAGACAAAACTTCAACTTTCTGGAAATATTGAAATTTGTCTAGAAATAATTTCAACTTTCTAGAAAGTTTCGTAATATTTCGAGACAAAAATTCAACTTTCTGGAAATATTGTAATTTGTCTAGAAATATTTTCAACTTTCTAGAAAGTTATCTAATATTTCGAGACAAAATGTCAACTTTCTAGAAATATGTATAGAAACATTTTCAACTTTAAGGAAAGTTTGTCAAAAGTCTAGGAATATTTCGAGACATTTTGCACTTTCGGGACATCAGTAAACAACTTTCGAGACAATGTTGAGAAGTGTCTAGACTTTGTTGAAGTGTCAAGTCATTAACTATCGAGACATTTACTAACTTTCGACATTGCTGGCAACTTGCAAGACTTTGCTAACATTCAGATCTTTTGCTAGTTTAGATGAGGGATGGTTTATGCTTACTGTATACTGAATATATTTTGTTCTGTATAATCCGTCCCTCGGAAGATGTCCCAGACCTAGAGCTACCCCCAGAGGGTCCCTCACCCCTTCCCCCCCAGAATCCGGATTTTTGCCTGTGGCCGCTGGTTCACCTCCCCTCCCCACGGAACTTCCCCTCCTGCACATGTCTGATCGTAACCCATAGTTCGAGAAAGCAATTTAGTATTTCTAAACATTGGAGCGAGTCTTAGTGACCTAAATTCCTGCATTTTTTTACACTCACTGGCTTGTAATGTATGAGTGACTCAAGTCAAAGTAAAGACTTAATAGAGAGAGGAAAGCAACCAAAGAGACCGAGAAGACCGAAAAGAGTAGATGAATAGAGAAAATGAATGGGTTGAAGGGAGTGTAATATCAGAACCTAAGCGTGTTGAGACCGAGACTTTGTAGAAGCTCGACGAGAGAATCGAAGATGGTGTTCGCCGTCGAGATGGAGACCGAGAGACGGAAATTATCGGAAATTAAAATATTTTAAAACCTTTATGAAACTGATTTGTTGATGCTGCATAAACCATAGGAATCCTTTGGCCCGTGAGCTTTAAGTGTGTCGGTCTCGCAGACTTGTAGGCTCGAGAGAGGAATCGAACGACCGTCTCCGTTTCATCGAAATAGGAACGAGATGAAGTTATGAGACCGTTGAAAAATCACTTTATGAAACTTTTATGAAACCTAATTGGGTGATGCTTACCTGAAATTATATAAACACTTGGAGTTAGAGACGGGAAAAGCCCAGAACTTGGACGGTAGAGAACATAGAATCGCGAGAAAAGTACTAAAACAGAAACAGGAAGGACAAAATTGTAACCTAGGGAACGGAAAATTTGCTCCGGCCGCCGGAGTCAGGTCGAGAGCCCGCCCTATACTACTGGCGGAGATGCTCGCACTAGATTAGCGAGTTTAGTAGACACGACATTACGACTAGTACTGTCGAGTTCACTAGTACTCGTTTCATAAAGCTGTGGTGATTACGAGCAGCTCATCTAGCAACCCTCTGGATTCTCTGGGAATTTTGACTAGAGAACTGCGCAAAAAACTGTCGTAAATTTCGCGGTAGAAAGAGATGTTGGCGAAATTTTTAAAGCAGCAATGTATCTTTGATTGATATTCTATTTAAATTTCAACTCAATACTCCAACACTAAAGATACAATTTTTTAAAGTACCTTTCACTCCAAAGTGGGCTAACAATCTTGCAGCTCACACTAGCAGTACTGTAGTGGCACTAGTAACAACAGAATCTTAGCTTGCTTCTGTCGAGTCCTCCAAAGATTTTATGAAACACTCACTTGAGCCTTCGCACTAGTCTTGCAGTGCTAGCATACTGTACTCACATCTGAAAACGAGTTTTATGAAACAACTCCTGGTGCTCTGCCACAACTTCAAAGCTCTCTGGAGCAGAAATGCGAATTTTAACAAGTTCAAGAAATTTGTTTTTTGAATAGGTTGAACCCGCAAAAATGTCAGTACCGGGGGCGGTTCATAAAGAAATATTTCTCCACTAGACTCGACTACTAGCAGAGTCTGTAGTCGAGTCGAAATGTGAATTTGTTTCATAAAACTTTCCCGATCCGGCAATGCTCGCGTACTAAATTTGCGAGTCAAGTGGGTGAGCCAAGTGCGAGCAGCCGCCAACTGGTTCTTGCCGAGTTACTGTTTCATAAAACTTTTGGCTACCGGATACTACGTACTGTAGCGGTCTGAATTCTCTAGTGAGATTTTGACACAGAGAACTTTGAAAAGTGATGCCCAACTTTCGGCTAATTTTTAGACTATTACTTTGAAATTTTGCTAAACGTGAAATAAAATCCTTTCTTTCGCTGTCCTAAAATTTTCAAATTGTCGTTTACAGGCGAAAGATGGGATTTTGGGAATTACCGCTGTTTGGAGATACCTAATACTAGCATGCTTGCAACTCGCACTAACGATGCTGAACCAACGTAGTAGCAGAACCGTAGCCAATTGTTGTCGAGTCCTTGAAAACTTTTATGAAACACCTTTCCGTTGCGCAACTTCGCGCCTCTTTGCAGTACTTGCTGTGCTAGCGCTCATGCGTGTCGCTTGCACATTACAGGGTTTGCCAAATTTTGGGTAGGGGTACGTGGCGCTCCACCCCGGTAGACAATTGTGGTCAAATATTAGGCCAAGCAGCGAAACTGAAAAATGGCAATGTTTTCACAATTTTTCGTAACTTGCAACCAAATTTTTATATCGATCGAAAGCTCTACTAAATTTATTAGTGACATTTTTGCTAGTTAGACCATAGTCCGGAAAAGCGTCAAATTCAATTTATCGGCTGTTAAAATGCTATTGGTGTCAAAAAAACGACGGTGCTACTCCTTTAAAATCACTAAATAAAGCTCTAAAATTTTCCCCTGACCAAACGCGTGCACATATGCCAGAATTCTGTTACATCGGTTATCAAACATGTACAACCGAATGAAGCTTTCCACGGTCAGGAGACGCTCAGATGTAAATTGTCTTTTGCAAAAACTTTCGTTTTTCACCATTTTCAAATTGTTTACAATCAATACATCATTACTCGTTAAATACTGGACGAGAATTACTCCAAAAAATTGTCTCGATGTGCATGTGTGACAAAATTTTATGTAAAAATGAGCAGAATCCGTAACCATAAACGTTGTCGTAATGGAACCACCATAAATTAATTATTGCATTTAAGTTATGGCCTGATCGGATCGGCCGATACTAGGCTAGTGGGTAGCGACCAATTGGCGAATCGGCAAATTGTATTTTAACAACGGATCCAATCGACTGAAGTCTGTCAAACCGGCATGCCGCCAAGCAAGCTGAATCGTCTGAAATTTGCGCTTTTCCAAATCGTGCAAATTTAAGAACTACGCGAGTTCAATGCATCCCAGCAATAAAGAAATGGCGTTTGGATTAGTTTTTAACCCACGGATAAAAACCAACCAGAACCCGAAACTTTTAATCTCTGTTTCTTTTATTGCAGGATTAAACGGATTAAACAGATTAAAATTAATAACTTTAATCTGCAGTTAAAACGGCGGGATTAAAGGGAGTTAATTTTAATCTGTTTAATCTTTTAATCCTGCTGGTTTTGAACCTCGTTTAATCCGTTACCATTTAATCTTTAAGAAAATGGGGCCTAAATTGACAAAATGAGGCCACTACATTTAATGCTCAAGACCACCTCCAGAAGCAGCAAGGAAACTCGGTTGCTGTAACTATGCCTACAGTAGCACAGAAAACTGACAAAAAATGGCGTCGTCACAAATACGGGAGTAGACTGAAACTCGCCCACTGTAGCTTCCACACACCTGTGGCACACCTGGCGGTGCCATACGGGAAGTAAAACCAACATTTCCTGTCTATGCAAGAACTTGACTGAAACAGGTCCGTCAGTTGACGGAGAGCAAATGGCTATAAAATTCGGTGCTACTGTACCTGTGTGTGCAGAACCTGAGTACTTTCCCTTTTGGGAATAACAACTGTTTTAATTGTTGTAACTTTAGCCGTACTATTTTCTGATCTTTTGGTGCTACATGACTTTCGTCTCTCTCTTTCACGTTTACTATCCTTGAGAACTCATGGGTTTTGAACTGGTTTCATTGGCCACAATTTCTTTAAAGATTAAAATGGTCGGATTAAAAGCAATACGTAATGG
>JASAND010027660.1:0-24237 GCA_030248195.1 Trissonchulus latispiculum | reverse complement strand
TGCTCTATTACCTAAGGTTATCATGAATCGCTGAACGTCAACAAAAATATAGGTTTAAATATATGTCGTCCTTACACGCACGGAGATAACGTTAACGACTGGTTACAACTAATCTTTGATAATGAAATGATTATGTCAGAGCAGTTTCATAAAATTACAGCCTGAATAATCACGAAAAATCTGCATGCATGATAAATGTGCATAATAAATGTTGACATCAAAACCAAACACACACACAGGGTTTTTGCAGTCCTCTGCTGACGTAGAAAAACACACGACCCTCCTAAAAATATTGCAAACGATTTGTGTTTTCTTTCAAAACCTCTCGAATCAAGTCCAGTTTTTCATTGTTGTTCGGAAAAGTGAGGAGGCGACCAGCTAAAGCAGACAGTGAGTGAGAACGACTTTTAAATTCGATGTTTGGTTTTTAAAGAAAAAAGTTCGAGTATGTACAAGAATGCTATATGTGAGCTGTGTGTGTGGACTATGCGGGGTAGGGCTTCCAAAGGCTTTAGGTTTTTAAAATCTAAAATTTTTAAAGCTTGAAACTCGACGTTTCTGTTTATCAGTTGTTTTTTGGCGGAAAGGGCTACAACATATTTTAATAACTGTAGTAGGATTAGATAGACACGTGAAAAAATTGTACGTTGCAACAGGTTTAGCAAATGATAGCAAATTCTATCCTGTATTGCAGGTCAAAGTTTGAAACAGTTTTTGATTAATAACGACAATAACGACAGTTTGAACTGAGCAAAAGCCATTATATTTGTTCGCATTGTGGCCTTAACCTTAACACCCGTCGCGAAAAGGTTTAGTCTCGCGTCGCTTACATAGTTGATTGGCCTTTCGACTTTGAGCGGAAATTAAAGCTAGATTAAATTAAACAAAGATTGCTTTTTAGACAAATCTACCGCAAAGAAACCCAACACAAAGTCTACATGCATAAAGAATATACATGCAGAAGTATAACCAGCAGTATAGCTAATATAATAACTGGTTAACACTTAGCAGCAGCAGTAGCACTAGAGTAAAATGTAAATCTTCTACAGTTCCGATATAATGAATTCATGAAATAAAATTAGAAGGGAGATTCGTGTGTATCTTTTGAGCAAACATGGATAAAGACTAACTTCAGCATAATGAATGCGTGTGTCTCTGTGTGCCGGCGAATCGGAAAGAATATACAGAATTCTATTCATCGTAATTTTTCAATAGGTTTTGTGTGCAAGTAGGAAAGGTAGCACTCTCTTTGTGTGTGCAAAATTTTGCTGCTCCCCTTCTATACACTCAGTTCAGCTCACACAGCATGACAGTCAAAATATTATTGAGGAGAAAATGAAAAAAAGCTGGAAAAAATCCAACAAAAACTATCCATGTAACATCAACTTTTTGACAGTGTGATTGCAGGTTTGTAAACTGCTTTTAAAATTAGCTGAACACTCTCGTGAACAACCGAGTCGCCATTTCAGCATGACCGCTAGCTTCCTGCTATGATGCCCCCCTCTAAATAGACACAACTTTTCTCCCCTGCCTGTGTGTATGTGTGTGTGACGAGTGCTGTTTTTAGTGTGTGCGGGAATTTACTGTGTGTTCCTGTATAGTGTGTGTGTAATTTTGAACTTTACAATTTCAAAATCACTGCATGAAATTAATTTTTGAAGTACGCCAAGCTGAAAGTACACACACACACAGTGACAGAGAAATTGCTGAAAAGTCGAGATTGGATTTTAGTGGTAGAGTGGTGTGTGTACACTGACGACGGATTAGAAGAAGGATGTCTAGCAGCATGTAGTACAATATTTTTTAATCTCTTGCACTCTGCACGCATGTTTTGCCTTTCAGTCAGTCTTTCACGGCAATAAGTGTGGATTATTTTTGTCCAGAGCTTTTAGAGTTGTTGTGGTCGTATAGTTCACGGTTAAGCATATGTCTAAAGGGATTATGCTAGATTTGCCTAACAAAAAAGAGGCTGTGCATAAGAGATTATTGCCTAGCTTATAAATGAAGAAAGAAAAGCAGCAGGAATTGCGTAATATGCCTGTTTATTTAAGATGTGCTTTTCATCCCATGGGGAGAAGGTGGATGTTGGCTCGGTTACCCCCCCATCAGTCACATTTTTTCAGCAGAATCGAAGACAAAAAGTTTTTCGGTTCCCCTTGATCCCCCTTGTGAATCGAATTTTGAAAAATCGCAAACTTTTGCTAGTTTTTAACTCAGCGTGTTAGAAAACAAATACATACCAATTTTTAGCTCATTAGGTTAAGTTTTAAAAATTTTTAATGGTGGGGGTGAGGATAGGTAAGCCAGACAATACCCAAGACGGTTGTACCGTTGACAGCTCAAAACTACAGTCTAACGGTGGTTTCTTTGTCAGAATTCGATATCCTCCTCTGCGACAAATTAGGGACATCCCAAATCAGATTCAACTGCTTATTCGTGGTTCGCGAGCAGTTGTTGACTGTGAAATTTAATTTGCAAAGTTGAACTGAAATTTTCGACAATATTTCAGCAAACTTAAACTGGAGCAAAAGAGTGAATGTGGTGCGTTGATTATTCAAGTTAAGTCTGACAATGTTTTTATATTTTATGAAAGCTCAGATCTCAGAGATTTTAAAAATTATAAGAAATCTTCATATTTTAGAATTTAAAATTCGTAAATTTTAAAAACTGTAGCAAAACAAGTAATATACGTAAATTAGTCGAGTTTGGTACCAAATTATAGGTCTCGTTCAGGACCAGGCGAGCGCAAATATGTATATATCAATTAAGCCGATTTAGGACGACCCATGGTTCCAGCGGGCCTGTATCCCGAAAAATAAAAGTTGCTCCGATTGTTACGAACTTGGGCTTATTTGAAAGCTCTCGCCGGGTCGACGTCCATCGGTTAACGGGCCGGGCCGGGCCGAGAAAATTTTTAACAGCGGGGAGAAACGGGCCGGTCGACTCCTAAAAACTGTTGTAAAATCACTAAAATTAACATTACATTTACTCATTCAGGTTATTTTACAGCAAAATTTAACATTTCGTAGCATAATTTAGCGTTTCCACCATTCACTGAAGCCTTTGAAATAATATTGTTAGTTAAATTTTCGAAATTTTCTTTTGACGGGCCGGGCCGGGCCGAATTTTGTCAGTTTGCGGGACGGGTAGAAACATTTTGGCAGCGGGCCGCGCCGGGCCGGGCGAAGCAAAATTTCGGAGCGGGCCGGGTCGGGCTAAAGAAATCCGGGCCGTGCTCATCTCTAATATATAACACAAGAGGTGTCCAAATTGCCCATTTTTGGGGTCTAAAGAGAGATAACGTTCTCTGACCAATAATATTACCAGTTATGTTATATATTACTAAGAGTAATATTACCCAGTTATACGTAAGTTTTGCTCAGTGTAGGTGTGCTTTCAAGTGAGCCCAAGTTTGTAACGATGGAAGCAACTTTCTTCGGAGAACATTTCTAACAAATGGACGTAGCAATTTATATATTCAGTATATGGACTGGAGTTGGGTAGGTTGGCCGTGTAAAGAACCAGTGGCAAATAAAAGAATCAGAAAAATAATCGTGGCAGATCGTTGGCTTCTAAGGTATCGAATCAATATCTTGTCATTAGAAGGAGGCTATTTGATGACTAGATATATACTCCTGACCTGATCATCCCAAATTTCAATTTAGTTAATAAAAACTGTTTTGATGAAGGATGATTCATAATGTCTGTCATTCAATTTTGCGCTTTTAGAATTTCTTTGTAATCAAATTAGCTGTGAGATGAAAGCATGAGTCAAAGAGTTTCAACTGAAATTGTTGACCATGTGGACGGAGGAATCATTGACTATTGACTATTGTGCTGACTTTATAACATGCATTTTGTTCCTTTTTGTTTAATTACGTTTTATGCTAAAGATAGCAATATGCAGCAGCAGAAAGCTAAGAAACAATAATATCAGGGAGGATTTGACGGAAAGATTCAGAGGAATAAATTGATTGTGTATATGTTATGTACGAAGCAGCGATGGAGCTTAGAGAGCTTGCACATATATTTCATATACGTACATAACTGGCATATTAGCTTTATGTTTTACATGTGTGGAATGTAAAAGCAGGAGGACCAGGATCAGGACCACCTCATGCAGCTAAGAAGCAGAGTGTTATCCAATTTGAAGACCGAAGGGAGCTTGCGGGAGACAGTGTTTATATGAAAGAAAGAGGAAACTCTTGTATACACCACCGAAGGTCCAAAAACAGTGGGGCATGTTTATCCGTCCCTTTTCCCTCAAAGCTAAAGCTTAATTATATGTTACCTACATAATTGATCTCGACTGCAACATACAATAGTAACTAAGTAACTAATGTAGTCGATAATGTTACTCCGGATGGAAACTTTCAGACTGAAATTTTCCCACAGTAGTCTCTGAACGATTTGGAAGCAAAGCAGGAACAAGCGCAGTGCCGCTTCAAAGAATAAAACTATATATACGCAATGTTTACCTTTTGATTCGTGGAGGTAGTAGACACCAATGGGCACCAACATAGTCTCCATTTGCAGTCCCTTCTCGCTCATTCGATAATAGTAGGCCGGAATCACTCGAATGTATCGCCGTGGCCTTTTCAGATTAGGCTTTATGCTGGTCGAAATTGTAGGCATACTGTGGGAAATGACAAAAGCATATGTAGAGCAGAAATTAATGAAACCTGATTAGTTTATGATGCAAAGGCAACCGTAGGTCTTCTTATGATTAACGCTGAGTCAGTAACTGATCGATACACTGTTAATAGTATATAGTAAGCAAATTGTACAGCGCTGAGTATAGCGGAAAATAAAGCGTAGTGTTTATAGCCGTAGTAATAAAACCTGGAAACAAATAAGCTGTTAGCACAATAATAGTAAACTTTTAATCGCTAGCTCTTTAACTTTAGCCGGCGAACTTTAATACTTTCAGCAACATTGAAGCACGGTCAATAAATAAAATGACTTTAAACGGTTTCATGGGTTGGTTAAGGATAGACCTTGTTGTCGTAACAGGCTATGACGCAGCACTAAAAAGCGGTTTTTTTTGCATTGCGCGCGCAATTTTAAAACCAGTCCCTTGTGTCTCGCTGCAAAACTTTTTGATTGACTTTAGTGTGGGATGACACATAGACATAATACTCTCCTTTTTAAAACATTAAAATTGAGATTAGACGTATGTCTGTATAGAGAAGAGCCAAAACTGAAAGACAAGTGCACATGCATACGTGTCAGTTATTTATTTGCCTGCTGTTGTTACTCAAGTGTTTTTGTCCAATCTTTTGTTATATATATTTTTTGTGTGGTGAAAAATGAATTGTGGTGACTCATAATTCCCTTTTCAGAGCCAGAAAAAAAACAGTATGACAAAAACAACCCAAGCTGGTTTCCTTCTCCGCTCAAAAATAGAAAAAATGCCTACTCAAAATATATATATATATATATATATATATATATATATATATATATATATATATATATATATATACATATATAATCATGTATATACATTTTATAAGAAAAGAAAGTCTTTTTGGAAGAATTATATGCTTTTCCTAAACCCCTTTTTAGGCGGGATTTGAACAACATTTTGTAGCTAGTTGTTAGACTTGAGTTGAAGGTTTTTCCTACATTTTCAGTCAGCTATTTTTGGCAACAAATTACAGATAATTGTATCCTAAAAATAAATTACACATGAAGCAGTTGCAATAGTGAGTGAAACGTGTTGCGAACGTTGGGTTGTTCGTGAAAAGACGAACTATTGTGTCTAGTAACCTTGAAATAAAATTTTGTGAAAAAGTGTTAACATTTTAGAGGTAAAATTAAGTCCCGATATATAATTTATTGGTAAACCGGCGCTGTTTGATAAAACATCTAATACAGTCTATTTTTAGGTATATATATATATATATATATATATCAGTTTAACGTAACATTGTACAGTTCCTGAGGCAGGGAATTTGTCAAGCCGAAATTGCAAAAATCAGGCTTGTTCATTATAGCACAAACTTACATTGTATACGTCTACGTTTGGATTTATGTATTGTCTAAATTCTACATTCTTCTGCACAACTTCTTGATGTTTCCTAGTTTCTTAAATTGATAATTTGCGCACATCAGAACTTTTTGAAGCCTGCTTTGCACACGTTGGTCGTCTAAATTTTGCAACTGTAAGCTAGAGCTGATAGGATTTAATGATATCTTACGCAGTATTATTTATATCTTCGATAGATCCTGATAAAACTTACTGTCGGACAAGATCGATTGGATATGTATATCTCCACGGACAACGATTAAATTTGGATGAAACTAGAGTTCGTGCTGATTACGTAGTCTTCCTTGACAACTAAGGAAATTACATTAATATTATAGGTAAAATGTGTTGCAGTATTATATATAACCTTTATGCAACAATGCGTAGGCCTGTAAAAGCGTATTAGTATTCCCTATTTGCGTTATTAGTAATCCTTCGATACATTCATAATAACTATGTATGTTTCGCCATTTTAGGTACGTATATGTTGATTTAATAAATTTTCTAAACTAATATATAATATTTTCGTTCAAAACATGAAGCAAAAGATCCAGCTTTTTTGCTAAATCGGTAGAAAATGTGCTAGCAGACAACCTAACCTAATATGTATAATAACTGGTTTTCCAGCCCTAATTGACGTCACTAATTTTACACCTCCAATGCTTTACCAATTCAGATTTTAGATAGCAAAACAGTTATTAATTATCACACCAGTGGAAAATAATATGTGCATGTTGAATGAAGGTCAGGGAGATTGTTAGATAATTAGCAATTAACAATTTTTCTCTCTCGCAAACAAAAAACAAGAAGAGAATAAAAGATTTAATCAAGTGGTTTGCAATTTTTAAATAGACTCTGCGTGCTGCGTTGCGTAGGAAAATGTTGTAGATTTGCCGTCCGATAATCGTGGGCTCCGCGTCTTAGAACATTTCCGGCCATTTCCAACATTTAGAATAGCAAAGTTTTATTACAAAGTTGATTGCTAAAGTCGTAAACGTAAATCTGTGCTTTATGTATATATAGAAAATATGTTAGTCGTTCGTCAAACAGACTACGTATGTCTGTTATTTGTAATTGCAATTTTAACTAGCACCAAAAATAGTTCCTTCGAAGGTCTCGTACCCGTACCAGAGATAATGCTTTAAGTCAAGTAAGTCAAGTTATACAGAGCTAAAGAAAAGCTGAATCGAAAAACGGATTTCAGATTCGTGTTCTGCGACCACGAAAACCCCTGAATACAACTTTTCAGCAAAATCGAAGACAAAAAATTTTTCGGGTCCCCTTGGTCCCCGAATCGAAAAAAATCGAATTTCGCGAAATCGAAAAATTTTGCGGTATTTGAACTCAGCGTGGTTGAAAACATACTCATACCAAATTTCAGCTCATTTGATCAAGTTTTGTGGAATCTGGGCCTGGGGTGGGTTATCCTGAAAAGATCCCTTCGCTTTTTAGTGCAAAATTGGTTGGAATCTTTTCAACGACACGCCGTTTCATATTAACAAAAATAGTCCGTGACTTACAGTTAAACTGGACTTAACCAATCAGCATAGTCACGATATTTTCCACATGAAACGTGGACTGAACTGCTTTATCGTCTATGACCTTATCTATGACATCATTCATTACAACCTACTATATAATGTGTTAAGTTAACGTGAAGATTTTATAACCATTTGTCGATCTAATGTCATCGCCTACTACTTGCGGCTTAACGCCGCCTACATGACTAAAGTCGTTGATTTCCTGAAAGTTTCGAGAGATACACTGATAAAGGAAATAATCAGATTAGCCCTAGAGATTACGTAAATGTCAACAGAGATGAAATGATAAGACTACTCAGTTTTGTTACCGAAATGTGACACGCACACAAACAAACTGTTTAAACCTGAGAATTCGTTCTGGTATAGTTTTTCTGACGTGGAATCTTGCTGCTTTATTTGGAAAAATATTATACTGGAAACGTTCAACACAAACAGTGGCCTGTTATTGCATCAGAATTCTTGGTTGAATAAGATGTTATAATGTTCAAGACTGGTTGGTGAAGGGCTTTTAATTATTTTTGAATATATACTTCTTACTTATTTTTGCCAAAATTAAATTGGAAAACATGTTTGCTCCAGCCAAAAATAAGCAATAAAGTTTTGCTGTTCCCAGTTCGTTTGTTGCATCATTATCTTAACGACACTATTTTGTTTCATTTCAACTTTCATCTGATTTACAGAACAAGACAAAATGTATGTTTTTAGAGAGCCAGCAAATGTTTATGGTATTGAAAGCAGAAAAAACATTTATTTATGGAAACGAACAAATTTCCTGGATCTTCTTTGGGGGAGCAACAAAATGTGTGCTCACTGTGCGAGCCATAGAAAATGTGGTCTACTTTTTGTATAACCAACAAGAAATTATATTTTGTCAACACAATTCTGTTCACTGAATCACAGGGAAAACATTTATATACATGAAAAAACCGGAGTATGGTTGTGGTATGTGAATTTGGCTCGTTCCCAATTATACTCTACTCTCGTAGTCCTAATAATCAATCACAGCTTGCATTTTTAGGTACGTAGGATACCTAGAAAGGAAAAAAACAAACAACAAATAGGGGCCATTTATTTGGTAACAGCTTTCAAAAATACCTACAATTTGCATAATGAAGGCTCATTGAAGAACTTTAGAATGGACTATAAATGGAGGCTTTCTGTTTATGTAACGATCAGATTTTATTTCCTATCCAAAGCTAACAAAGTGTACTCAAAATATAGGGATCTAAAAAGCTTGAGCTACGATCTCAAATGTGGTCTCATAACATTAGTGGAAAGTATAGGATTAAAAATACAAAAATTAGTTATAGAACGCTATCAAGTACCAACCGACTCTGCCTATGTACCTAGTTGATGTAATGTGGTTTAGATTATCTGAAATGTCAAAAAATGTACGTATATACTATGATGCATAATTCTGGTTGCTGTAACTGGATGGTACTAAAGGATCCCACTATTTTTATTGTTTCACCTATGTTGACTAAAGTGTAGCTTAGCTTTGGCTCTAGTATCATGCTAAAAGTAATACTGCCAACAAAAACATGACAAAAAACCGGGCTAGTGTGTATGTTTATGTCAGGTAATCTGAATGCGTTCGCTGTGTATATACATGTTTTATATCCTACATAGATACTATTTTTAGGAGCAATGTTGTTGATTCTATTAGCAAGCAAAGCAAGAAGGACAGAAAAACAGCTTCAGACTCTTGTGATGTTGAACATAAAATCTGCAAAACAATCTTTTGATGAATATTTTATTTGGTGTGAAAAAAGGGGGGAAAGAAAGAGAGATAGAGAGCTGAAACTAAATTATTCGTTTTATTCTCCCTGGAGAGCTGGGCTGTGCCTGTCACGTGACTCCCAGGTTCACCGACTGGCTGGCTCCAGTTCAAAGCCAAGGGAACCAGCCAGTGCCAGTTAGCTTTAGCTGAGAGCTTCAGAGAAAACGTTTCAAGCCAATGCCACAAAGCTTGTGTCAGAGAAGACAAACTATATAATACTTATGCATTGATAAATAGAATAGGATCGCTGTCTCTCTATAGAAAGATTTTGTGTTCAATCAATCAATCAGGGTTTTTTGCTCTCTGCTAATGCAATTTTGAGCAGAAAATGCTACCAAATCACATAATTTTTCATTTTGAAACAAACATTTGTGAACTAAAAACTTTGCGATTGATGAGCGGCTAAACCGGCCATTTGGAAATTTCTACAATTTATAATGCAATTTATACAGAATTAGATTCGACAATCTCTCATGATCTGGTTATGAAAATAAAATTGATCCGTTTTAATCGCTATTGGATATATTAAAGTGCGGCTAAAATTGGGAAAAATTCAAATGTTTGCAATTAAAACTACATGTAAGAGTCACTCTCAGTAGTAAAAAACTAACTTCACGAGGTCATATCTGAATCCATAAACTGCAATGATAGCTACATTTTTCACCCAATAAAGTTTATAAACCGAAACTGAACACGTGTACAGCATTTTGTTGCACGGCAAATAACACCGATATCATTGTCCGTAATGTTTACTTCGAAAAATGGCGAATTGACAAACCTTACAACAACAGGGCAAACACATCGTCGCTATGTGATGGTGCAATCTAGCGTAATCATAACGTCTGAGTCAGTATTTCCTGCTCAGTCGTGTGTTACTTAACTTGGCCAAGCAGTCAAGGGAAACGCTATTACTCATCATAGTCAAAATGGAAAAGTCATTTTTACGCTAAAGTCCTTGGCCGTGTTGACAGTTTAATAATTTAAAGCATATTTACAATAATAATACATTGAATTGTATTTGTCAGACTCGTAAACCAAACATGAAATTTGAAGGAACATAAACATAAATATATACATAACGTATATTTATGTCTGTGTAAATAATGTAATAAATTTAACCTAAATTCAAGCTTAGAATACCTAAAAGCGCTTAAAAAGATCTCCGGCACAACAGGAAAATTTTTTGAAAATTTACCCCCAAAACCCTATATTTCTTTGCACTTTTGGGTTCTGGGGAAGAAGGATTCTGCGGGGGCTATCTGGTGTCCGACCCGAGTCTGGGGGCGGAGACCGACTTCCGGGGAGGGGGCTGTAGGAACAAGTCAATTTATCAGGGATGCATTTAGTTTTTATTTTGTAAAATGGTTTGGAAAACCAGCCGAACCCGAAAGACTGACCGACCAAGTGGACCGCTGCATTTTTATGGCTAGGATTGGTGAAGTTTTTAATTAGAAGAATGCAACTGTGACGGCAACAATGAAATTACAAATAGTTTCTCAGTTGTATGGTTGAAATTGTAACCCTCTGATAAGATAATGCGCCTTTTATGCAGTAATATTCTGCCTTTGTCTCTATTAGAGATGAGGTTCAGCTAATTAGGAAACTGCTCAACGTTAATGAATTTTGCAAGCCAGTTCAATTTTTACTAGTTCTCGTTAAAATTTGTGTTGTTTTGTTAGTAGACAGAAAATTGAAGAACCCAATAAGGGAGGGATTCTGCAGGTAAATAAAAGAATGAAGAGTGGATGCCAAAATAGAAAAAATTAATGCTTAATTGAGTGGAAATTTTGTTTCTTATTTGATATTATCGTATTCTTGTACCTGTTTTGGTGTTTGCTTTTAGCTTCCTGTAATCATAATTTTTCAGAAATCCGGCAAATATGTGAACGTCCGCAATACCCTGACATCCATCACTCATCGTTGGATGGCATGGGATGCGGACCCGGAAAAATCCACCACCCAATCACTCACCTCCAATTTTATGACGTGGGCTAAGCTGGCGGAGGCTGCCGTGGGTATCCAACTCTGGGACGCGTCCTTCGCCAGGGCTATGGAGGAAAAACTGCTCCGAAGCCGGGCCTTCGGTATCCGCCTGAAAGATTTGGCTCGGATGACCAGCTATTTTGCCCTGTTTCAGTACAAAGGCAGAAGTGAGTGAATTAAGAAAGTTTAAGACTATTCTATTTTACATAGCTAGGCGAAAAATAGGTAGACGGAAACAGTTTGTTGAAAATCTGTATAAATGAAGAAACCATTTGCTTGCTTTGAAAAGTCAGAATCACTGCAATTTATCATACGGAAATTAAGCTAATTTGCTAACGTTTCCTACACTACATGAAGATGATAAAATGACTGTAAAAACTGATTCGCTGTTGCATATACAGTTCTGGGGAGGTTAACGTCACAGCAGGAACTGTCTTCTTTCCAGCAATATTAAAACAGGAAATCCTTAGAATTGCTCCTTTCGCAATTTTGACTTTTTCTTCATGCTTGATGATCTGTTTTAGTCTGAAGAGATATCCCACTAATTATTTCTACATAACTAATTAGTGGAGTGAAACATTGTGACAGTTGGGCGAAAATTACTAGGTTTGAAGCGCCCCAGGAGCAGAGTTGCTGAGCTTCACATTGACACAATAAAATTTCAAGGAAGCAATAATATTTTGCGATCTCTAGTCTCATCATCTGACCAGGGAGCTGAATAGGTGAAAAAGCACATACGTTTAAAACTTCTTTGCAAAATGTGAATTAAAATTAACCCCGTCGGGATTCTGTATTTTCTAACTAACTTAATCATGATGTATCGGTTTTTCTGCGATGACGTACATTGATTCGAGATTTCCTTTGTTCCGCCAGTTTCCCTTGCTTTGTTCTTTGTTTGCTGTGAAATTTGCTGTCGTCAGCAGCAAGGCTCCTTTAGTAATCGGCGTTACAAAAATTTAGTGATAATATGCAGACTTCCTCATGTAAAATGGTTGTCTGAAACTATGAATGTATGCATGTACCTCAACTCAGAAAGTCTGAAGCAGTTAGCGCTGCAGTATGATTAAAATATAAGATTCTTTAGATATGCCAAAATTGCTTCTGTAGCTTAATCTGAGCGACTTTGCACAGTCGAAATCTTGGCCTGACCAAAAGTCATGGGCGTTTCACTGACAACTGGCAAAGTACCCGTCCCGCGATGGTGTCAAGGCTCACGCTCAACTCGGCTAATTAATTTAGTTAGCTGTTAATTTGTCCGTAGGTTAGGCAAGTCCCAATAGGTGTCAAACTAATTTTTCGTCGATTTCGTGCTAACGCCACCCACGCACGGACCAAAATTAAAATATCCCAGCGCCTAACGCTACAATCGAGGAATCCTTTATGAGAAATGTTAACATACGTAGTTAACTATAAAGTGGGCTTGCAATACAGTTTCCCAAGAATTCGGTCTATGTATGTAGAACACTAGGAAGGGAAGAGTATGGTGTTGCATTCCTCCTATTATATACTTGCTTTTGGCGAACGAAAAAGTTAGTCGTAATCGTACTTTCTGTGCTAAATAATAACAAGATGTATGGTCCAGCGATTGTATTTAAAAGGACTTTTTGAATGGAGCAGCTGCATTTGATGCTATGGTTCAGTATTTACTGCTAATTGCATTTTATGGCTTATATTTCAGTTCTCATTGAGCCGAAAGAGATAGCGCCGTTTGGTACTGTCAAGAGCAGTAGAGGTTTAGAAATTACCATAAGGATATAGCATCATAGACACTCAGAATGAGAGATTAATAAAATCGTCAATTTCTATTACGAAAGTCATTTCCCGATGCTAGGATTATGTAGGTGGGAAAATCCGAACTGTCACTCCCATAATTTTCAGTAAAGCCTAATTCTGGCATTTATTGTCGGTCTTCAACTCTTCAATACCCGACTGTATTACATCCTGTGTGGGCAGGGCATCGGATTTTGACTTTGTATGTAAATAAAAAGATTAGACTGTGCTGAGTGTGATTTCCCTAATTGGAAAACTAGTTAGAAGCTGATATCCAAATCAGAAAATCTTAACGAAATTCAAATAGCGTAATAGTAGCTAACACTGATAGTTTTTGACTTTATAAATTAGTTAAATTATGTAAAGTTTTGTTTTAGATATACCTGGAATGCCAAACCTTTATGACTTTCTGATATCACGCGTTCTCGAGGCCGACTTGCTCCCGGAACTTTCTGAATTCCATTTCGCTTCCATCAATTTTATCACATCTCTTGTTATGGCAGATCGCTTACCCCTGGATGTTTGTCGAATTCTTCTATCGGAGCAGAGCTTGCTAAATCGATTAGGTTAACACTTTCATCCAATTTATAGAAAATAAATGTTTGAAAACAGTAAGAGAGATAAGTGAACGAAAACAGGTACCTATCCACGGGTCCGAGAAGCTACAATAGAATACGATGAAATGGAGCATGATAATATAAATGCCAAGAAACGTTATTCCGTTTCCGATTTCGAGGCTCCGTGGTGTGCCTACGCGTTCTTCGAATATCAAATTCTTGGAGAGCAAAGTTACCGACGTTTCTTAGCATTTATTTTTGGAGTATATGGCAACTAGTAATAGCAATAGCAATAAATAACAATAAATTCCATCTCTCTCTCAAGTTTTTTTTGCCGTCCACTGAGCCTGTACATGCTTACAAATTATGTGGCACCTAATTTTGCTCTGAATAATTTTCTTTAACAGCCAGATTTCAAAAGTTTCCATCTTCGCCGGAGATTTTCGATTTTCACACAGACGCAGGTTTGCCATTTTGACCACTACTTCTGCCTATTTTGCGATAATAACCTACTTTTGCGGTGTAATGTTAGAAATAACGCAATTTTTAGCATATTTTGGTAAATGTGTTGCCCCTCGGATTTGGGGGGAGAAGCCTGCCTCGCAAGAAATAAATTCCTGGAATAAGTTCAGATGACTGCAAATTTATTTATGATTTGGCTGAACTGTCTTTATTTGTTATTTTCTACTTTAGAGAAGGAAGCTGTAAGTGATCTACCTCTATCGCATCTGTACCTCCTGGATTGCAGTCTTGGCATCGAAGCGCCAGAGTACGATGGACCTAGATTGAGCAGTGCTGCCTTGGATCAGTGTAAGGTCTGTCAATAAAGTGAATCCTAAGTGTGCACGGATTTCGTACAAACGTGGGTGTAGTTTTTCGGAGAATTTTTTGACGAAATCACTTTTACCAAGAGTCCATGATTTTCTCCTATATATTAGAAGAAGAGTAAGCCACTAGAGGGCTCTGGCTTTGCGTAACGGTGCTCCGACTACAATACGCGAATGTTCCCCCGTTTGGGGGGGGGGGGGGGTCGACAGGTATACCCCCTCCGTTTGGTGGGGGGTAGTCTAAAGCAGGGTTGAGAGTCGCGGTCTCGATCTCGGTCTCGCCCAAAAGCCGAGACTTGGCCAGTCTCGGTCTCGGTCTCGCTCACCCAAAAGTCTCGGTCTCGGACCGAGACCGGAAATTTTTTGAAAACATCTAAACATCTAATCTTGGCGAAAATTTTAAATCAATGTTATGAAAATCAACTAAAGAAGTGCGGAAACAAAATATTTATGTGTTAAAGCCCCTAATACTAGATCTTAGCCTCAAAAATAGTTGAAGCTAATTTTAAGCTAAAAATTGCTAGTCTCGGTCTCGGTCTCGGTACCATGGTCTCGGTCTCGTTCTCGGTCTCGGTGAAATCTCGGTCTCGCCCAACCCTGGTCTAAAGTGGTCCCCGTTTGACGGGGGGTGGTCGCTGAAAGGGGTCACCGTTTGGGGAGGGTCGCTCAAGCAGGCTACGTTTAGATCATTCTGATTGGCTGTTGGCGACCCCCCCCCCCAAACGGGGACCCATTTTCGAATAGAACAAAAACTACCGTAATCCTTTGTTCTACCCCCCCCCCCACCAAACGGAGGGGGGGTTTATGCAATCTGATTGGCTGTTGGCTACCCCCCCCCCCCCACCAAACGGGGACCTCTTTTCTGCCCCCCCACCAAACGGAGGGGGGTATGCAATGTCGATTTGGTCGACCCCCACAAACGGTGGAACATTCGCGTATTGTGGGCGGAGCACCGTTACGCAATGCCAAGAAGAGAAGCCCTCTAGTGGCTTACTCTTTTTCTTAATAATAGTGCAATTACACACTCTTGCTGTTACTGTACTCCGGGCCCGGGGTACATTGTAGAATCAATGTCGACAAGCGTCGTCCTGGCCCGGACACATTAATAAGCTTTCCAACCAAAACCATATCCACAAAACAGTGATAAGGGCGGGACAGCAACAATATACCACTTTTCTGCCTATATTTGAGCCGCCGTTTATGTGAAGTGAACGCTTGAAATTAAGAGATGGAAAATAGAAAGAAAGGGGGAACCAATCATCTGGTTTCTGACTCGCAGTCGGACTGCATCCTATTTCCTATTTCCTATTTCCTATTAGTTGTTACTCAGAATGCTTTGGACGTTTGCTTATACCCTTGCTTGTCAAACTGAAGTCAGCCTAACAAGAATTTTGCTGACCGCTTGCTTACATAATGAACGAACTAACGAAACTATGATTATACTTAGATTATCATGGGGGTGCTCGGAGAGCCCCCCCATAATATGAGCTATAAAGGCACTTTGCGGATTTTGAAAAGTGCTAATTAGGCATAACTAATTAACGGGAAGGAATTAAGAGCTAATATTTACATTTTTGAAATCTCCAGGCCAAGAGCTTTCGAATGATACCAAACTTGCCCGGAAAAAATGAACTTTGAAAAAATCGACTTTCTCTTACGGGTTTGAAAGTGGGGTTTTTTTTCTCTGTATTCAGCATGATTTTTGTCAATTTTGTGTTAACTCGATTTTTCGAACGGCCCATAGGAAAAATTTTTCTATACTATTTTTTGAATATCTAGGCAATGATACTTAGCAAGTTTATGTTTTTTTCCGAATTTCGATCTGGTTCGATTTTTATAGATGGTCAAAAATGGAAAAAACTAGCGTTTTTGGACACCTTCAGGCTGAAAAATTTCTAAGTCCGAAAATTTGAAAATAGTCTAAAAACGGGCAAAAACAGCGTTTTTCGGCGTCGGGGTGGTACCCATATATAGTAAATCGGGGTCGCTGAACACGATGAGCATAGTGCCGACACCGTATCTCGCCTGGTTCATCTGGTTCAACTGGTTCAAAGTTGAACCAGTTCCTGGTTCAAGCTACTGGAGATAGCTAGAAGGCTGAAATTTTGCATACAAAGGTTATTGGGCATGGGGAATTCACTGGTGGTGTTACTTTGGTGATCCGACCCATGGCTGGCCAGATCTTGTTCAACTGGTTCAAAATTGAACCAGTTCCTGGTTCAAGCTACTGGAGATAGTTGGAAGGCTGAAATTTTGCATACAAAGGTTATTGGGCATGGGAAAATCACTGGTGGTGTTACTTTGGTGTTCCGACCCATGGCTGGCCAGATCTGGTTCAACTGGTTCAAAATTGAACCAGTTCCTGGTTCAAGCTACTGGAGATAGTTGGAAGGCTGAAATTTTGCATACAAAGGTTATTGGGCATGGGGAATTCACTGGTGGTGTTACTTTGCTGATCCGACCCATGGCTAGCCAGATCTGGTTCAACTGGTTCAAAATTGAACCAGTTCCTGGTTCAAGCTACTGGAGATAGTTGGAAGGCTGAAATTTTGCATACAAAGGTTATTGGGCATGGGAAAATCACTGGTGGTGTTACTTTGGTGTTCCGAACCATGGCTGGCCAGATCTGGTTCAACTGGTTCAAAATTGAACCAGTTCCTGGTTCAAGCTACTGGAGATAGTTGGAAGGCTGAAATTTTGCATACAAAGGTTATTGGGCATGGGGAATTCACTGGTGGTGTTACTTTGCTGATCCGACCCATGGCTAGCCAGATCTGGTTCAACTGGTTCAAAATTGAATCAGTTCCTGGTTCAAGCTACTGGAGATAGTTGGAAGGCTGAAATTTTGCATACAAAGGTTATTGGGCATGGGGAATTCACTGGTGGTGTTACTTTGGTGATCCGACCCATGGCTGGCCAGATCTGGTTCAACTGGTTCAAAATTGAACCAGTTCCTGGTTCAAGCTACTGGAGATAGTTGGAAGGCTGAAATTTTGCATAGAGAGCCCCCCATAATATGAGCTATAAAGGCACTTTGCGGATTTTGAAAAGTGCTAATTAGGCATAACTAATTAACGGGAAGGAATTAAGAGCTAATATTTACATTTTTGAAATCTCCAGGCCAAGAGCTTTCGAATGATACCAAACTTGCCCGGAAAAAATGAACTTTGAAAAAATCGACTTTCTCTTACGGGTTTGAAAGTGGGGTTTTTTTCTCTGTATTCAGCATGATTTTTGTCAATTTTGTGTTCATTCATTCATTCATTCATTTATTGTTTACCAGCCAACAAAAATATTAGTATATATAAGCAAGAATACAAGAAACTAATCAATTGAATTATGTTAAATTTGAAATAAACCAGAAAACGAACATTTACAGAAGCATCCATTTTACTGGGGATGAAGGCTAGCAGGGAACGGGTTGGGCCGAGCATCGACTACTGTTACCCGTCCCCCTGGACCACTGTGAAATTCAATATCAGCGAGACGACTCTTGAAAGCATACATTGTTGTAGAAAATACAATATCTTCGGGCAAAGAATTCCAATATTTCACGGTTCTTTCAGAAAAGAAATTTTTTCTTATGTCTACACGCGAATGGTTAGTCACTAATTTCAAGCCGTGGCCTCTTGTGGAGTCAGAGACATTAAAACTGTAGAATTGACCATAATTAACATCAACTAAGCCATTCAGTATTTTATATGTCATAACCAAATCCTTATTTAATCTTCTTCTTTCTAGTGTTTGCAGTTTTAAAAGATTCAAGCGCTGCTTGTAACTATAACGCGAAAACCCTGGAATTCGGCGAGTAAAATATTTCTGAACTTTTTCTAACATTACAATATCTTTAGTTAAATAAGGATTCCAAACCTCACTAGCGTATTCAAGTTTGGGACGTACATAAACAACATACATTTGAGTTAAAAAAGAAGCAGAAGTAGACATAAAGTTTCTGAATATAAGATTAATTAATGAATAACCAGTTTTTGCCAAATTAGAGCAATGTACAGAAGATTTTAAGTTAGCAGAAATCGTAACACCTAAATCTTTAATGTCATCTGTTTGAGTTATTTCCACATCTTCGAAATGATACTTGTGCATAGGATTGTTAAAACCGAGATGCAAAATGTTACATTTTTGAAAGGCGATTTTAAGCTGATTTCGATTTGCCCATTCACTAACATTATCAATATCTAACTGTATCAGATTACAAGCTAATGGATCAGAAGAACCTAGGTAAAACTTTGTGTCATCAGCATAAATTTTTGCAGACATACATAATAAGCATTCTTCTAAATCATTCATAAAAATTGTAAACAGTCTCGGACCGAGCACACTGCCTTGCGGTACTCCAGATACTACAGATTTGATACCAGACGAACTATTACCAACTTGAACAAACTGTGTTCTTTCCGTTAAGTAACTATTAAACCAAGCAAGTAATTTGCCAGACAATCCATAGGCTCTCAACTTCAAAAGCAATTTTTTGTGCGAAACAGAGTCGAAAGCTTTTGCTATGTCTAAGTAGAGTGCATCAACAAAATTTTTGATGTCAATCATTTTGGTCCAATCGTTTAAAACTTCCAGCAATTGAGTGACAGTTGATCTGCAGGCCCTAAACCCATGCTGATTTTCAGACATCAAATTATACCTGGTCATAAAATTACATAACACTTCATCAACAACAGACTCCATTACCTTAGAACAAGAGCACAACAAACTAATTGGCCTATAGTTTTTAACACTAGATTTACTACCTTTCTTATGTATAGGAACTATTTTAGCACATTTCCAGTCCTTTGGAATAGCCGCACTTTGAAAGCACCGGGTAAATAGCATTGACAAAGGATAAGCTAAATATTCTGCGAATTCGACCAAGAACCATTGAGGAATACCATCTGTACCACATGTAAATTTAGGTTTTAGTTTTCTCAAATGTTTAAGTACCGTTTCAATTCCAAAATCACAATACTCCAAATTTTCTTCAGTTTTTAATCCAAAATCAAAATTTCTGTTATCATCTTCCGTAAATACTGAAGCGAAAAAGTTATTGAAGGCGTTAGCTTTATCTTGATCATCAGTTAAGTATTGCCCCTCCTGTTCTAATACTGGAATAGTTAAGACTGGGGACAACTTCGATTTTACAAATGACCAAAAAACTTTATCATTTTTTGCCAAGAGAATCCTTTTTTCGGTTTTAAAAATATCATTTCTTTTTAAATTTCTAGACACTTTAGCAGAATGAAGCCAAAGTGCTTTGTTTTTATGGGTTGGACAACGCTTATACCTTTTATGAAGCTGGGCTTGACGTCTATGAGCTTTTTTAGTTTCCGCCGAAAACACATGTCTTTTAGGTAAACTTTGTTTAGTGAAAGGGACGAACATTTCAAAACATTCGTGTATTTTAAGTTTTAACTGTTTCCAAATACTTTCTACATTAGCGCTGTAATCAATAATATTGTCCCAATCCCATTAGCGCTGTAATAATAATATTGTGTTAACTCGATTTTTCGAACGGCCCATAGGAAAAATTTTTCTATACTATTTTTTGAATATCTAGGCAATGGTACTTAGTAAGTTTATGTTTTTTTTCCGAATTTCGATCTGGTTCGATTTTTATAGATGGTCAAAAATGGAAAAAATAGCGTTTTTGGACACCTTCAGGCTGAAAAATTTCTAAGTCCGAAAATTTGAAAATAGTCTAAAAACGGGCAAAAACAGCGTTTTTCGGCGTCGGGGTGGTACCCACATATAGTAAATCGGGGTCGCTGAACACGATGAGCATAGTGCCGACACCGTACAAAGGTTATTGGGCATGGGGAATTCACTGGTGGTGTAACTTTGGTGATCCAACCCATGGCTGGCCAGATCTGGTTCAACTGGTTCAACGTTGAACCAGTTCCTGGTTCAAGCTACTGGAGATAGCTGGAAGGCTGAAGGCTGAAATCTTGCATACACGGAATTTTTGATTGTTGCTACCACAGTTATGGCAGCGTTCCCAAAAACTAGACGGAGGACAAGTAGGAAAAATGCTCCTTGCAGTCGCATGAAAAAGTTAATATGAGCTATGATGGTCAACATTTAAATGTGTCAAGGACAAGATTTAAAATGTTTAATATGAGCCAACATCTAAATAAGTAGAGGACAAGATGTAAACGGCTAATATGAGCCGCTACGTTTCTCTTGGGCTCATATTGACGCGACTAAAATGGCAAACATAGATACAGTTTACGATTAGCATATAAGCATCAGTGTTTATAAACGATTTGATTGGCTTGGGAATATATTGAATTAATGTGATGATTGCGATGATAACTTCAAATGTGATTTCGCAAGATTTCAAAACATAAGTTCCACATTTTCGTTTGTTCATTAGATTGGACTTCGGTTTCGTTTTGTTGACTTATATGGTGGCCTTAAATGTGTACTTGGATGTAACGGTGGAGAAGAAAACATTTACGTACAGCTTTGCAAAATTAATGGTTATGCGTCGTTATTCATGCAAGCCATTTCAGTGTTGGATTAAAAGTAAGCAAAAGCTAAATGAGCGTCAATATGAGCCCAAGAGAAACGTAGCGGCTCATATTAGCCGTTTACATCTTGTCCTCTACTTATTTAGATGTTGGCTCATATTAAACATTTTAAATCTTGTCCTTGACACATTTAAATGTTGACCATCATAGTTCATATTAACTTTTTCATGCGACTGCAAGGAGCATTTTTCCTACTTGTGACTAAATTTATACATATGTTTTCTGTTTGTTTTATAGCATCACACTGAGAGTGAGATTCGTCTGTGGAAAGAGACTTCGACTCAGACTAAAAATTACCATTTCTTTCTCACCGTTTATCGAACGCTGCTGGAATTGTTTAACTGTTCTGAAGACATGATCTATATGGGACCCATCTTGCCATATTGCACAACTTCAGGTTAGTTACAAAAACACCTACATATGGAAAACCAGTCAATTGTTTAAGGGTTGAGATTTGACTTTCGTGTTCTAGATGAAGTATAAACACGTGCAGGTTAGAATGCACGTTAAAAACGCTGTCCGTTGTTAAAGCAGAGTTGTATGCGGGCAATTTTTCCGGCCCGCTCCCGGCACGCAGCCCTCACTTCATGACCGCGGCCTGCATCACACCGGCCCGCGCCCCGTACACACATAATCCGGCCCGCAGGTACCCGCACAGCTGTAATCTGGCCCACACATAGCCGCACATAGAAATTGCTGCCTATGTAAGCCTGAGCTCCAAAACTGATGTACTTTAAGGTGGCGGTATCCTTTTGTTCAGTGCTTTTGTGGTGATTGTTTCAAACGCTATAACTTTCGCAATTTTGGGAGTTGGAAAGAGCTTATTACATCGTTTTAAAACATATAATCAGTACATTCACATGAGTTTACGAAAGTAGCAAAGTTAGCCAAAAATTTGTGAAAGCCTTTGGCAGCGGGGACTCGAACCTCAGACCGTATGATCCTTAGTCGAACGCCTTACCACTCGGCCGTCACGGCTTCTTGTATATGACCTGCTGCGACGGTGGGTTGGGGGCGCTCAAACCAGATGACAACATCGTCCGCAAAGCGAGAGAATCCAACTGCCTCTGGGATTACTTCGGCCAAGGAGCGGATGAAGATCTGAAAGAGCGTAGGAGATAGCATTATAGGCAAATCTGGGCTGACAGAGGGCACCCTCAAATTTTACAGTATAGAAGCTATCATTCAGGAGTTCTTCATCCACTATTAACGGGGTGTATTCAGTTGAAGTAGGGCTTTCATCAGACAAGGGTGACAAAAACGGTCAAAAGCCCTGGAAAAGCCAATTAGGGACATATCAGTGCGATGGGCTGGTTTGCGATGAAGAATCCATCACTGATCTGATAGATTTGGTGATCCGCAAGACTATCTTGCGTTGATTTTAGTATTCTAAATCCCGCTTGGTACTTGGTGATGGCTTGGCTTCGCTCCAGGAAATACGTGAGCCGCCCCAGGACCAAGCACATCATTGCCTTTGCCAGGCACGAAGTGAGGGCAGTCTGTGTCTGTAGCTTCGGACCTGGGACGGGTTCTTTAGAAGTTTGGCAATAGGAATGATTTTGGCCCTTCTCCAGACAGCTGGACAGCCAGAAATCTCCAGGGTCTAGGGGAATGAATCTATTACATGTGGTCACTCCTTTCGTCTTTTGATTCTTCGTTTTCCTACCTGAATTAATGTTTATCATCACCTCACAATCGTTGGTAATGGTTGATGGTTGATAGTGAATTCTCCATTTTGTTTTTCCAAAATTATGCTGTAGACATGGTACGTGTATATTGCATAGTGAACCGGCATGGGTTGGATAAATACGCCATACATTGCAAAATCTGGTATCAGTGCAACCTATCCTCTGACATACGATTTCCTTAGGAACGCGAAAGTAAAAAAAGAGGAATCTAACTAGAGATTCGGTCGCGCTGATTTGTTTTTATATTGTTCACAGATATTCGGATTTGTTTGCGCAACAACAGACTCATTCCTGCCCCGTCAACTGTTCAGCCAGAAGGAAATCTGAAACGAAGCGAGGTCGTTGTCCCACCTGGTGAAACCTGGTATGCATGAGTAAGAGCATAATAATAGAATAAGGGTATGAAACTCTAGTACCAAGCATTCTAAGCATGCGCTGTTTGTTAACTCGGGACCTCCCTACCCCCCCCCCCCGGAATGTCCCTGGAAGGGGAGGTTCCACCTTGCATTAATTTCATGGTTGCATAACGTGTGTTTGATTGCTGATTCGCTAATTAGCCTTAGGTTTTTTGTTATTTTATTAGTAACTTTGATTTACAATTAAAAACTGATTCTATAATTTTGTAGCATTTTCTACTCTTCCCAACGATTTAAAACTTGTTTCAGGCTACATTATTACGTATCTTTCATTTATGGAACACAGTTTATGTCATTGGAAAGAGCAGAAAAATACTGTTATGGAATCAGTCTTTAATTGCATTAACCTAACCTAATTAACCATTGTAATTATTTAATAAAAAGACCGTAAGCCTGAGCTAATCAGCGGTCTGACACTCGTTTATGTTAAAGCATGAATTTATTTAGGTAGGACCTCGTCTACCTGGCACTTTCCTTGAGGGGGGAGGCCCAGAGTTAACGAAGCGAGCATGCCCGGCATGCTTAGTTCGTACATACAATATAGTGTATCAATTTCATACTCTTATTCTGTTATGTACTCTTGGCTGGGGGATTAAAGTTAAATATATTTTCATTGTTTTACTCCCAGGAAAGGTTATATACGTACTGCCAATTTAGATTTAACACATATTTATGTATTTCTTTAATTCTTGGTCAGACTTCTATTTTGTGTTAATTTCATTCCAGACATAAATTCCGGAAAAGGTAAATAAAAAGTTGGTACGAAAGTAGTATAGTAGGGGCATTTCGACCCGCGCTCCCGGGAGTCAATGACCTTTTGACCTTTCCTTCAGTTCACACGTACTTAAGATTATTCTAAACTACACCAATGTTTTAATCTCTTTCTAACCTCTTATTCAATTCTTTCCGTCCCTCTGTGTTCTTCCCCCGGGGCTTGGGACCCGGCGTCGGCCCATTACCGGACTCCTACCTAAGCTAACTACGTACATACCTACCTAACCTACCTAAACTGTACTACACTACCTCACCTACGTACGTACCTACCAATATATCTAATCTATAATATACACTAACCTAAGCCCGGTCCTAGTCTAATGTTTTTGTAGTTTCA